>JARYGA010053571.1:0-24247 GCA_030545235.1 Helianthus tuberosus
AAAGTCGGTGGGGTTTCCATCGGCTTTGTCTCCCCAACCCCTATACTTTCATAATTTTTAAATTTAGACCCTCGACTTTGATGGTTTCTTTTTAAAACCTCAGCTTTGTTAAATTTAATTTTCATTCATTCTTAGTCCTTAAGTTTATGAGATGTAAATTTTAACCCCTTGCCTTTTTTTATGAACTTTGACCCCCTCGAGAATATATATAATCAGGTTTTTTTTTTTATAATAGTTTTGTTCGTTAACTTATAAAATATTTAATTTGTTGTGTGCTTTTTTATGTACGTGTCGGTATAAATTCGAGTTGATCTACGTTTGATATAATTTTATTTGAAAACGTGCCGGGTCAAATAAAATATGGTTTTATGCTTACTTTTTTTGTACGTTTCGACATAAAGTTTATTTTCATTTATAATACTTTTTCAAGCTTATTTTTATGTACGTTTCGGCGTAACTTTTGTTTGAAAACAAGTGCCGTCAAAATTCGAGCTGGTCTATGTTTTAACGTAAAGGGTCATAATAAGTCATACATAATCATGCCGCATAGTCGGTACAATATTCGAGTTTGTCTTGGTATACTTTTTTGTATAAATTCGAGTCTGTCTACGTTTTGACGTGAATTTGGTGTACATTTTCATGCTTTATTTTCTACATTTCCTACGTAAGAATTTGGTTGCATATAATACATTTTGACTTGACAATACAAAATTTGAGTTAGTCCGGTCGCATATAATACGCTATCATTGTACGGTAAAAGATTTACTTTACGTTTTGATCTAATCATAATGATATATAGGTTACACTGGTTTCAATTGAATACGTTGAAATGAACGTTTTTATATAGTTAACGCATCACATAACGCTAGGACTAATCTGTTCGACATTTACGATGTACCCACGCCGCAACGCGCGCTGTTCTTATTACTAGTTATATAATAAAGCACAGTTATATACATAATCAAGCAATTATTATGATCAAGCTAATTATGCCAAATTATTATAACTAAAACATAATATAACATGAAGCATCACAATTTATTTATACGTCCTTATAGTTAAACGCCTAAATAGTTCTTGATATACATGCAATCTTTGTGCATCCTCAGTTGGATGTTACATTCGACAGAAAAAAAAAACAAAAAACAAAACTGAGAACCACAATAAAGATATACTTAATACACCTGCATATATATGTGTGTGTATATATATTATATATATATATATATATATATATATCAATATGCTTATAACTATAAATCATAGTCCTTGCATAACATATTCTTCTTCCACTTGTATGAATTGATTCTTCCATTTTGCTGTCATTCAACTCTATATGTATGTGTTTTAGTATGAATAACTTCAAAGAGAAACCTGAAAGTATGCTTCAAGTTTTCTCTTTAGAGTGGCGTGCTCTTGTTTCACGCGTTGAAATGCCCTTATGCATCTGTAATCATAATATCAACAACAAATTTGGTAAAGTTCAATTACGTGTTTAAGTATGAATTATTGAACTATAAAATATTACCCATCATCATTCCTAGCTTTGCAGCATTCTTGAAACTGTGTGCATTCGTTTCTCACCTTTTTTGCACCAATACTACATGTAAAAAAAAATTACTTTTAGTTGTAAGTTCAAGAAAAAGGCGGAACTCATGAGAATGAGAAAATATCACATTAAACACTTGTATTTAAGAGATTTTTGTTGGTTGGATTTTATAGAATTTAGAATTAAAATGTTATAAAACAAATGAATTTCCAATATGAAATTCTACAGATGAGGCATATGAATATCCTTGCATATAGTGATGACAGCAAATTGCAAAATCCTTCCAAAATATGCGTGTTAATTAAATATTTAAAACCTAGTAATTACTAAATAACTGATTTTTTAAATATTAATAATTATATATAAATGTTTATTATTAATTATTTAAGATTTAAAAAATGGTATTCGATATTTAACTTTGTTAATTAATAGTTAACATTAATATTTGTATTTAGCATTTACATTTACTTTTAAATTTTGTTATCATTTAATAATCAAATAATCATTTATTATTTACAAATCAATATTTTATTACTTTACTTTAATTTAATATTAAACTTTATTCAGAAATTAACCTTTACTTTTAACATTCCAATATAATATTCGATATTTTGATCAACTTTTATTTTGTTTATCTATATTATAATAAATATTAGATTTAATAATAATAATCACCAAAGGATATATTCAATTGATATAATTAATCATATCATGTTAAGGGTTTTTTTAACAACTTAAACTACACAAAATTCGTCTTCGACGGAGCTCGAATCCTTAACTACAATGAGAGCAACAACTTAACTCTAATGGTTTGGCAATTACACTCAACCCCTCACTTCATATCGCGTTAAGTTACAAGTTTATTTTATGTATTAGTAATGATATTATTAATGATAATGGAAAGAAGCTGTATATATGTTAACTACAGGTTTTTAATGGTTTTTTTCCTGCTAAACGTAAAGACATATCTTAAAATTCTTTAGCATAATAAATCCTTCCGGATTTACTAAAAAAAAAAAATTACATTAATTTTAATATGGTATTTTATAGGTCTAGTGTATATATACCTTGAGCTGCTACCCATGAATTGATGCATATAATCATCGAGCTTGCAAAAATCCAAAGGATAATTTTCCCTGTGAATAGAACCTTCATTAATTAGTACAAAATATCTGCAAATATATGTTTCCCCACCAAGAATTAGATAACCAATAAATTAGCAACCAAGTTTTGATCATAAAAGGCACAAGAGTAAGTAGGTAACAAGTTGATATATGTTTGTTGGCTACTTACAGTGCAGTTTCAACATTTCGAATTAACCGCGTTGAATCGGAGAAAAACGAAGTGACAATTTCTTCAACAAAGTTAGGGTTTGCATCATCTTGCAAATCCTCAAGTTGGGTGAATTGTTCATCCAAATAACCCTAAAGAAAGAAATCACAAATTATTTTGATGTAAATCCAATAAAAATTTAGCTAACCCTTAAACCAAACATGGTTTATCATTTCTTTTCAAACAATAAAGATATGATTTATAGAGAGAGAGAGAGAGAGAGAGAATTTAAGCATGTGATGTATTAACAACGATTCTCTGAGCTTAGATTTTTTTTGGGATGAAAATTGATATATTGATAATAGAATAAAAATAACCCAATTGAAATCAACATATGTAGGAATATGCATGAAAAGGCATCCACTGAACCAATAAAACGGAAAAAAATGATACTTGCACCTACATACACTCAACATCATTAAAGGGAATTTCGCTTAGCAGTATTCAGGTCTTTCCTTTGATGATGTATTAGTGTTACTACATTTGTAAACCCAGATCCCACAAATAGTTATCTTATGAGTGGGATTATACAACGTACGTTTAGTTTCGTATTCAAATTTATAAAATAGTGTTCCTTTACAAGAGGTCTACAGTTCAAGTCCCGCATTGGATAATATTTATTAAAAGTAGATTAGATTGTTGTTCTTAAACTATACAGTCAAACTTCAACGAAATGATATTTGACTTATTGTGGAAGACATGAAAAATGCCCCGGTGAGATGAGGAGGTAGAGGAGAGCTGATTCAGCATAGAGGGGATCAAAGCAGCATACGTTAGAGGCCAAAACAAGTCAAGACGAGTGCATTCGAGTTGTTAGTCGAGTGAGAGGGTAATGAAGTGGAATAAGAGAAACATTTAATGAGGGGTCCGGATCGTGGCAATGGAATGTTAGTAAATTTGGAGATCTATAAGAAAGAAACAAAGTAGGATTAACTATTAACCTACTACTTGTAGAAATTAGAGTTTGCCCTGGCCAGGATAGATGTGGACTTCCAATAACAGAAAAAGAATCTTTTGATTTTCTTTTTTAATAGCAAGATTATATTCAACAAAAGCAACTAGCAAGATGCTGAATACAAATATTGGAATTACACTAGAAATTTATAACAAGACTTCCAATAATACGTTACCAGTAGAAATTTAGAATTACACCAAAATTCCGAAATCAGTATTGGATTATATATATAAAGGGAGGTTCATTTGAGGAAAAAAATTAAATTTAGAAGAAATAGAACAAATTGTACAATTATAAAAGATTAAATAGTTTTTTCACATCTCATTTATTATTATTTTTTTTTACTAATTAATTAGTTATAAACACTATTATCCTCCACAATAAAATTTTTGCCTACACACATCAAAATTTATCCTACATTTTTTTAAATTTATCCAACGTATATTGAAATTTATCCTACATTGCTCGTAATTCATTCTACGCACCTCGTAATTTATCCTACACTTTAAATTATTTTGTTTTCTACTTTGAAAAAATATATTTTTTGAAAAACTTTTAATGTAGTTAGTTATTGAAAATGAAGATTACCAATTAATGATCTATCTAAGTTTATCAATATACACTTACACTAATATAGGTAATCTTTTATAATGCAACAATTAAGGTTTCATTGTTATATTATCTTTCTTTCATTCTTCATTATTTTGCACTTTAAAAGAACTATAGGAATAGAGATCGAAGAAGCCGAACGAGTATATACGTTTTATATTTTGGTTATGTAAACCATTGAGCTCAGAAAAATAAGATAAATACATGTAATGTAACCTGTTCAAAGAGGGAATTTCTGGTGACGTTAATCTGCCTCTTCGTGTGATTCTGTTCCATCTTTAGTAAAGAAATGATTTGCTACACTTCTTTCCTTTAGCGATTGCTTCTTGCTATCAAACCAAGCTCATGCATTGCTTTTATAGTCACGATTTTTTGGGGTAGCTGCAAGTAGGGTTGAGTATGGTGGGGTGGGATAGTTGCATGAGAAGAGAGATAGAGAGGAATCAAAAAGACAAGTGTCGTCTCCATAGGATCTACAACACATCGAATTACAAAAAAGCTATAAAACATTACCTAATCATTCCTGATTCATATGTTTCTCTAACAACACCCACAACAATAATATCTTGATTTGATAGATCCAAAGAAAAATAGTAACTACTCAAAGAAACATAAATATCTCCTTATTTCTGATTCGTCTTGTAAACATATAACCATTTATTAAATAATTTTAACTAGTGTTGAGCCCCCCGCGTTGCGAGGAGGGGGCGTAAACCGTGCTAAGTAGCAACTGAATGACGACCAAAACCATGGAAAAAACGTATAACAAAAAAACGAACTTTGTACACTTAGTGACTCATGTAACGTAAAAATAAGCACGTAAAACTCGAGGAAGTAAAAATGATATTTTACAAAAGTTTTAGATAAGTGTTAATGTTGAAAGTTAAACACAAAAACATAAAATAAAAAAATAAAAAAAGAAGCAAAGATCTACTCAAAATAATTATCATTTTATGTTAAAAGGAAAGAATGAAAACAAAAATATAAGCATTAGAAGAAAGAAAGAAAAAAAAAATAAAAAAAATAAAAAAATAAAAAAAAACCAGAAAGTTACTGTAGCAGCCGCAAAAAAAACCCCAAAAAGACAAAACACTATTCATCACTGTTTATTAGCATGTTATGAATTTAATATATAGGTTATTTTGTAGTTACGAAAAGATACTTGGCAGCATATTATCATTTTTCTACTTATCTTATATCTTAAGTATAAAGTGTATAATATTATGCCCCGATGAAACAAGAGCAAAACGATTTTTCATAACTAATTAAATGAATAACCTAAAATAATATTTTAATTAAAATGGTTTATAAATATATCACATATATAGATAAATATTGCATATATGGAATGAAACTTAAATTCCATCTTTTTTAATGGCAAAGTTGGATCACTGATGAAATACTAGAGTATTATCATTTTGCCGGCGAAACCACCCGATCATATCCATCTCCACTAGGCTTTACACACCAATTCAAGAGCAAACCCAATATATCTGGAAAAAAACCCCTTGTAGTAATCGAACCGAGTACCTGATGGCCATCTTACCTTTTATTTTTTTAGTGTTTAACAGTAATCTATTGTTTTCACTTTTCAATAAGTATGTTATAATGTTTTAATTATTTTGGTAAAAAAAACTAATTAAATCATTTATTTGATTCACTTGGTACCCTGAAATTTAAATGTTCAATTAGCAAGTTGCTACCACAACTATATTTATTAGTTTCATAATTTAATTAACTAGTAATAATGCTCACGCGCATTGCGGCACAGATACATCGTAAACATCAAATGAATTAGTCCAAGTGTTATGTGATGTGTTAACCACATGAAAACACGTGTTTCGACGTATCCGATTGAACTTAATGCACTACTAAAAAACTGCCTCATTTCCGACCAAGGTTTTAGTCGGAAAACTGTCGGAAAACGGCGTTTCCGACCAATTTCCGACAGAAATACGTTTGTAGGAAAAAAGCCTTGTAGGAAAATATTTCCGACAAAAAGAAAAAGTTACTATTTCCGACAAAGTTCCGACCACAACTTTCCTACAGCTTTCCGACAGCCGTGTTCCTACTATTTTCCGACCAAAAGGTTCCGACAAAGTCCCGACTACAATTTTCCTACAGCTTTCCGACCGCCGTTTTCCTACTATGTTCCGACCAAAAGGTTCCGACAAAGTTCCGACCGCCGTTTTCCTACAGCTTTCCGACCGCCGTTTTCCTACAGCTTTCCGACCACAAGGTTCCGACAAATTCCCGACCACAATTTTCCTACAGCTTTTCGACCAATTTCCGACTAAAAAACTTTTTAATAAAAAAAACTAAAAATCTAGATTTTTCTACTAAAAATGCAGAAAAAAAATCCAATAAAAATCCTAAATACGACACGATTATAGAACTGAAAATTCATCCACAAAATACAAAACGGTTGTCAAATTATAGGTTCAATAACCAAATATGCCACGGTTTTTAAATTACAACTTCAACCGCAAAAGACAACAAACAAAACTAAACTATGGTGGAAGATTGCTAGGATTACCAAACTGCTTCATCAACTCGGTTATTTGTCATTGCATATCTTCTCTCATTTGTGTTGCATCTCTTCGACTCGATTTTGCAACACTTCCGTGTGGGGTTGTTGCGTCTCTTCGAATCATTTATTTAACTTTTCCACTTGGGATTGCAAGTTCCACACCTAAACAGCATACATAATATTAGTAAAAAAGCTATATATATAGACACACTAGTAGGAAACCCATGCGATGCAACCCGTTTGACATAATACGTTAATCCAATTATATAATTAACAAAACTATCTGTAAGATACTAGGATCTAAGGATATAATGTAAAACCAAAAACACATTTTATTGATTTTCCTTTTTATTGATCTCTGTCAATAAACTAGTTTTATACCCCCGCCCATGTTGCGGCGCGCTAAACAGAATCGTTCTCAGTTTGATAACATAACATGATCTAGGAAAAAAAATTACATCGAGGCGTAGAGAAAAAACTGATCAAAAAATAGAAAAAAGCAAAACGACAAAAAAATATTGTTGAATATAGCCCCGATTACACACGTGTACAATGGTTCGTCAGAGAACGTAGTATGTAATTTGAGATATTGAATGGTTTGCCATTAAAACACTCGATCAAACATCAAGATAGAGTAGTGCAGATTCTCATGTCATGTCTAGATTTGTCATTGAACGACTGCAATATCATATAGATAAACCCCCCTCAAACATGTCACCAGGCAGCTTCCTATGTTCTATAAACAATTAGAAATCCACAAAGTATTATCAAATGAAGTATAAAGAACATAGAATATATACCAGGTTCCTTTATCCACAATGTTACATGCATGTGGCAACTCTGATTCCCTCATACCATTGAAGAAGAGCTGCATTGGAAATCAATGAAAATGAATATTGTAAAACAAAGATTTTTAAAGACAGGAAAAAGTACACACATTTGTAATAAAGACTTTCATCTTTTTTTTTTTTTTTTTTTTTTTTTGTAGGCTGAGATTTGGACAAATGTGAAATCCATACACATTTGTAATAGAGGCTTTCATTTTTTATTTTTATTTTGTAGGCTGAGATTTGAACAAATGTGAAATCCATACACCTGCTTCTAAGTTGAGTTGGCTAGGAACCAAACTTGGTTATGATAATAAGAAATACGAGACCAGTAAATCGGTGCTAAAGAGCGAAATTTACCAAACACGTCTTTCAGGCCTAGGTGGGAAGTTCTAATATCTAAACCTCGTTCCTCGAGGATCCGATAAAATGATAAGCAACAAAGACGTCTTCAAGGTAACTGTAGATCATAAATTCAAAATCTTGAATTAGATAATGTAGTTTTATGCTCATAATGGTAATTTAATCTAATTCTGGAACAAATAATCTCACATTTAAGTATCTAGCATGACAGATCTACATACCCTAATAACTTGATAAAATAATAATCTAACAAAAGTTAAACGGATTAAGATTCAAGATTGTAAGTCAACAACAAACACACTACTCCTATTCGATTAAGATCACCACTGCAAGAAACCATGAGATGCCAATTGTTCTTGTAAGCCCCTAGACATGACCAGATTACAACTCAAGATTATCAAATAATTATCATTCATTAAAAAAAAATATCCCTTAAAACTCAACAAAATCAATCTATTTTAGACATCTTTAACGAAATCATCACCAGTACTACAACTAACTCATTCAAAAACAACAAAAAAAAATTGTTTTCAAAATTAGAAAATAAACAAAAATGATCAGAAAAGTTATACTTTATGATCATCTAACGGAAATAAAATTAACAGCCTTGGAAAATCATACCTTATACTAACTCTGTTCAGATTGTGCGAGATTAAGGTAACATCAACGACCTCGCCTTAGCTTCTAAGGGGCTACCCTAAGTATCAATCAATTCAAGTTAGAAATTTATGCAACAACGATCAACTGGTTTGCTGTTAAAAAAAAGGTTTATTAATTGGTCTGAGATGTGATTTAATTGTTAAAAGTATCAATGAAAAGAACTAAATGTTCAAAGCACAACAGACCAAAAAGGAAAAACTCTTTTTTTTTTCTAACTTATGAGTTTGTATAAGGACCTAGCTGGTGCTAAAGAGATATATTTCACTTCAAACAATGATCATAACTCCATAAGTCTGGAAAACTCAATCTAAATAAAAAAATCAACATATTTCAAAAAAAAAAAACCCTAAACAACCTCTGATTCAAAGAGCTGGGGCTCCATAACTACTTATTCAAACTCTCACAACAATTGCAGGTGAACAAAACCTCTTCATGATTCAGTAAACGGAGAAATTATACACAACCTATTTCAACAAAAATCAATCCAATCTACACCTATTAACATCATAAAGTAGTTTAACAAACAACTAACAGTTGTATGCTCAAATTTCACAAATTAGATGATGAAACCCTAGCCAAAACTGAATCGAATAGAAATCGGGTTGAACGAACCTGAGCCAAAACACATCTCGAATCTTCACCAAGTCTGAGCCAAACGCAACCTGAACCCGATTGGAAGCTTGTCGAACCCAAAATCGCCACCGTCGCCGCCACTAACAGCGGCGTCGTCGCCTGAATGCCTCGCCGGAGCGACACAATTGTCGTCGCAGCCCTCTTCCTTCTCTGGTCTGCTTGTCTCTCGATCTATTCTCTCTCTGTCTCTTCTTGTTCTGTCGGAGGCACCACCATGCGCCGCCACCACAGGGGTGGCCGGCCGTCAACCGAGGGGGGGGTCGTCTGCTGGGGGTGTTGTCGGAGAGGGGAGCCGGTGGTCGGTTGTGTCGAGAGGATCTGTGGGTGGATCGAATGAGAGGAGAGGGGATTAGGTTTTTGAAGAAATGAGAAGATGATGAATAGAAGTTAGATTTTAGAGAGAGAGACAAGGTGTCGGCTATAGTATCTGATCTAGGGTTTCTACAAAACAAATGAAGGAGAAGGAGTAAAATGCATTTATATAGCTAGGTTTTATTTTTGGGTTGGGCTCAAGGCCCGTTAGTGCTTTGAGTGGCCCAATGGTGTTCTCAAAGCCCGTTTTCACTCCCGAATTCCGTAATATGTCGTAGAATATTATTTTAGGGTCGAAAGCATGTGAAATTATGTCATATACCGTTATTAGATGCGTATACCCATTGGTCGCGTTAAATCGCTTAAACCGCGTAGTTTGTCGTTTTTAAATTCGTTTCTCGATCCATTTTCGTCTGCGGATATTAAAATTCTAAAACGAAGCTAAATATATCGTATAATTTTAGTTTTGAAGACATTACACATTTCCGATGCTTCCGTTTCGTTGTCGGTGCGTTCTTGCAGTCGCGTTTCTCGTTCATGTTTGCGTTTGTGACGTACGGAAGCACGATAAACTCGCAAAACTAAATTAATAAATATAAAATACGCGTACAAAATTCGTAATTTTCGGCGTTGTCAGTATTTTAGTCGGTTTTCCTTCGCTACCGTTTAATATTTCGCAGATTGTAACACCCCGAAAAACGGGTTTGGTAATTAAACCACGTTAATAATAATGAACGGGTAAAATAGCGTTAGTGGTAAAATTTACCCGATGAATATTAGGACTTAGACAAACAATCCTAATATTAGTTATAAAATTTAATAAATGCTTGAGAAAACAATGTTATAAGAAGCCCGAGTTAACGGGACTTAAAATAAAACGGGTTATTACTTCCCGAACCCATTAAGTTAACTAGGGATAATTAACCTAGTTAATAAGAGAGACTTTTACTAGAAATAAGTGGGTTGTAACCTACTTAATAACAAACCAAAACGTGAGGGACCGAAGTTGGATAACTTGAAAAAGGGTTTTATAAACAAAAAAAAAATAACATAACACACACCTAAGGTGTGTGTGTGCATGTCTGGAGATCGACCAGGAGGGTGCTCCCAAGAGCTCAAACCCTAGAACTCAACAAATCATCAAATTGAAGCCTGATTCAAGGTCAAAAACGATGCATGAATGCATAGAAACGATCACCTAGTCGTGGGGATCGTAAGGTATGTCAAATTTTTGATGTTTATGAAGTTGAGATTTTTGATGAACTTGAAAAAATCGAAATTCAAGCTTGAATGATTGATGTTTGGGTGAAACTAGGATGAAATTCATGCTTAGAAACAAACCCTAGTTGAAAACGTGAAGAATTAGTACTAAAACTAGGAATTTGATATTTACCCTCTTATATGCTAAGTGGGTTTTGATTGTGTAGTGAATATGATGATATGTTTATGCTAGAAATCATCATAGTTGATAGTTGACGCAAGATACTTGAACAATTTCCAAGTTTGAGTGTTGATCATACATGACTTGAAAAATGGGTTTTTGGATGATTTAATGAAATTGATGTGGTATTGGTGTTTATAAACACCATACTAACTTGTATGAATGAACTACTTGAACAAAATGGGGAATTGTTAAGAGTTCATACTTGATTTGAAGTGGGTCTTGATACAAGAATTAAACTCATGATTTACGATTTAGTTCAATAAGAAAAGTAGTCAAAGATTCATAAGGTGTGAAAGTCATTATTTAGAATGACTAATCTAACAACCTTGTGAATGATGAATGATAGTTGGCGCTTAACAAGCTAGGTGAAGCTTGGGATGGAAGCGGGTCAAACGAGTCAAGCGTAAAGGAAAAGTGTATTCGGGATGCAAGGTAAGTGAAACTTACACAATTATGTAGAATACTTGTTTATTCTATACGATATAAATGCGATAACGATAATATAGAAAATATGAATTTCCGACGCGATCGATACGAGTCGAAACATATAGAGATGATAAAAACCTTGGTTTATGGCAAAAAGGGCAAAGCGGTAAATAAATCATGTAATGATTTAAGAAATTATGAATTCCCGTTAAGATTACCTTGTAGTGTAATCTAATAATGATAAACAGGATAAAAAGGATAAAATGGAAATTGGTCAAGTGTTGACTAATGTAAATCGAAGTTAAAAGAATACCCATGGCGTAAGCCGAAATGGGTTGAAATTTGTAAGAAAAGAGTGTAAAAGAAAAAGGGGTATGGTAATAAAATCCGGGATGGGATGGATGTATGAATTGGAGATCAAAAATGATGTTTTTGATTAAATAGATAATGTTGGGCATATAGTCCAAACGGGTCGAATGGTGGTGATAACACCATTTGATAATATCGACTAATGTGGTTGTCAAGTCTTATGTTAACAGGACCGATTAGCAAATCGGATAATTGCGTCACCATTGATGGTGTGATAATGAAAACGAGGTATAAATCGGGTCTACTTGTTGATCCGGGCCAGGTACGCATAATTATGTTGTAGTTAAAAGTGCTATTTTGGTCAAATAATTTGAGAGAGAGTCCTTCGTCATAAAAGGACTAAAATCGACCAAAACGCCCTTGTAGGCTAAATGGGACAAACAACCCTTAAAGGTTGTTTGGAAACGAGTTTTATGACAAGGTAAATACTTAGAATAAGTATAGAAGCTGAAAGAGGTATTATATTAGCCATATAGCACTATTTGAGTTTTTGCCGTAAAATAACGATTCGAGAGGTAAAACTTGGTTTATATTGATCACCACATTAAATCTACCTTAAATACAGTTGTGGTGGGAGATTATAGGATAAGAAGTGTGGTAATGGAATGCTAGAAGCAATCGAAAGCTATTTTAGGCTCGAAAGTGCTTAAATACCCTTAACGGGTCAAAATAAGCATACGAGCGAAAACGGGTTTAAATTGTGTAATAAACCTATGATTAGAACCTAATATGGTAGGTAACATTAATTTGAAGAAGTGTATGAGATATAGGAATCAAACAAATACGTTTGGTTGATAAAATGCATAAACGGGTTAAAATTCGGTAAAAAGGTAACGAGTCGAAGGCTTAGAAATCTCAAAACTTCTCATGTTGGATGTAGGATTTTAACTCCATAAGATGGAGGATTAAATTACGGATGCGTAGGAAAAAGAATCGGGTAAAACGGATCAATAACGAAGAAGTTATGGCCGTTTCAGTGAAAACTGGCATAGCTGAACTGAGCTGCAGAGCTGCTGGAAAACTGTCTCCCTCGCGTGGCGCGAGGGAGCAACCTGGTTCCTTCGCATGGCGCGAAAAGCCCTGTTTTGGCGAAAAAATTTTATTTTAATCAGTTTCACTTCCCGAACTCGTTTAAATACGTTCTAAGTTACGTATGACTAATCCAACTCATGTTTTATGAGTTTCAGGTATAATTTTAGCACCGGTGGACGATCAAGCACAACGAAGAACCGAACACGATCAAGAAATAAGCTTCCGCACTATGTATCGTTGTTATGTTAAATGACAAACTCACACGTGATATGTTGTATAGTTTTAATTCTGTAAAAAGTTTAATGAACCCGTATTTTCAATGTATTTGAAATCATAACTACCCGTTTATTTTCGTAATTTATACGAAAACCGTTAAATAATAATAAGGGTGTTACAAGTTGGTATCAGAGCCTTGGTTTAAGAGATTCAAGTATGGTGGGAAAACTATGCTTGGACTTAAACCTTATGCTCTTAATAAAGATTGGTATTCGGTTCAAGGCTTGATCGCAAATCCGGTAAGTACATGTATGTTAATAGTTTAGCGTGCTAAAGTGTTGTAAACAACACATAGGGCTATCGTGTGATACACGTTACCCCAATTAAAATGATTGATATAGTTGACGAAAATACGCGCGTTGACGCGTATAGTAGAAAAAGCCTTGTATTATAATACGGGCGATTGTTGAAGTTGACGTTACTAACTTTTGTGAATGTTTTAATTGAAGGACACTCGCGTTTGAAGACGACGAGAGTCAAACGAATTGTGGATATGATGATGGAACGGTCTGAAGTATGACAAGAGGAGCATGCTCACCGAGGACTAAATCGCGTAACGACCGCGAACAAGGTTAATGGCAAGGAACGCCCGTCGGGGCAAACATTACCAGGTGCACATTTTAAATAATCGCACAAATAGTAATATGCAACAAATAAGTAGAAATTGAAAGTTGCATATGTAGATTAAAAATTTGGAAAAACCCGAATAGAAAATGTATTCGGGATATTGTTTCCAAGAGAAACAAATAGAGGCGTTACTTACATAGGGCGTGATGTGAAAACTATAAAAAGGTCATGTGTGTCATGTGTTAATCGCTTACTCTGGCCAAGTAAGTAGTGGCATATGATACCATGAACTTCTTATGGCGGACACGTTTACATCCGATGTAGTAAGGGCAAGGTGAATGGGACTAACTTAAAAGTACCCAAATGAGTCAAATGAGCAAAATATTTGATAATAATGTAAACGCACAGCCGGGTGACGGAAGCGTATTACGTTAGGATGATGAGCCCGAGTGAAGGGACAAAGATTAATGTAAAAGGATTAAGGTATGCAATTGGGAGGGGTGTGCTTACACTCGAACCCGGAGAATGCAAATATGACTCTTAACGGGCCGATTTAGTAAAACACCAAATTTGAGAACAAAGTAGGAATATAAAAGCGAAACGAAGTCATAATGCATACCGTAAGGGTTGCAATAATAACGACTTCGGTAAAACACCCGGTTGGTGGGTAAGGATTTAAACGCATGCGTAGACTGAGAAACAGGAACGCGAAATAGAAAGTCAAAAGACTCGGAATATGAGTCATGACTAAAAGATGACAAGAATTTTCGCAAACATAAATTTTGATAAAAAAAATTTTTTACGTTCGACTAGTTAAAAGTCGAACGGGTCGAACAAAGAATGAAATTTGACGTTCACCAGTGATGAAATTTCACACGAACAAGTCATACGAATTAAATAAATGATGACGCTTGCTAATGTAAGTAGGCGCGGACTGAATAAGTAAAAGTGTGAGATGTTAACTAACCTATGTAAAGGGTTATGGGCGTTAAGAACGTTAAGATAAAAGAACCCGGGTAATGGGTTGTATAGAAGTATAAGTATGAACCGGGAAACGGTAAGCGTAGAACAAACTGACGCGTAAATAACGCCAGAAGTCATAAAGTCGGAGGATTAGTCCGGAAGTAAACAAATGAAGCCTTAGACTACGGTCAAGGTCAATTGAAGTTCAAGAGCGAAAATAAACGATTCCAAACATAATAAGAGATGCCTTGAAGCTATATATATATATACATTTGAATATAGACAAGAATAAAAGATGATCTACGGGATCATCATAACCTACGGGATTAAACACAGTGTTAAGGTCTACGGGACCAAAAAGACCCTCGGGTCATAAAGAGAAGGAAACGAGTTGTTAATGTTTCACCTTAAAAAGGTGAAAAATTTAAAGAAATAGCCTATGAGGCTAAGTGAAAGAACCTACGGGTCAATAGAGTAAAGCAAGGGAACTAGTTATGATTCCCCGCGTAAAATGAGAACGGAAAAGAATAAATTATGGGTTGTCAATTTCCTTAATATGAGTAATTGACATAGTTAAAAGGAAAAAAAAAACGTTAGACTAAAATTCAGTTTTAGTAAGAAACAACGTTTTAACAAATATGAATACTATAAGACGAATTTGGAAATAACAAATATCAAAGAGTATGGGTCTTAACATCGATAGGTGCAAGACGATATATTCGAAAAAGTGGTATTTTCGAAAATGAAAGGTTGATATAAATTAAACATGACGTGACATGATCACGGTCAAGAAATGCAATGTGAAGTGGAATCACATTATCACCAAGCGAGCGGTAAAAAGCAACTGGACTAATAAGTCTAGTTAGTGAGACCGGTTAAGGTCATTTAAGTAAGTTGGTTGCTTGTAAGCGGTGGATTCGGTATAACTGAACCGAATAAATGAATTTGAAAACAAAAGAAATTGTTGCTAAAGGTGAAAGATTTCACTAAAGACCTTTAAACGGGTCAAAGTAACGGATTCATAAGGAAATTCGATAGTATATGAAAGCGATGGACATCGCCAAGTTAACTAAACTAGTGGAAATAACGAGATTACGTTATTTCGAAGTTACACTATGTCGTATGAGATATGTAGACAATTAGTAACCAAAAAGATGTTACCGTACTTTTCGGGTGATACTAACGATTGGTTAAAAAGTATAAGTAATGTTTAAAATATTTCTCGGCTCAAATACATTGAGTTTAAACTCAATGAATTATGTAAGAAAAGGTTTCGAGGACGAAACCTCTTTAAGGGGGGTAGACTTGTAACACCCCGAAAAACGGGTTTGGTAATTAAACCACGTTAATAATAATGAACGGGTAAAATAGCGTTAGTGGTAAAATTTACCCGGTAAATATTAGGACTTAGACAAACAATCCTAATATTAGTTATAAAATTTAATAAATGCTTGAGAAAACAATGTTATAAGAAGCCTGAGTTAACGGGACTTAAAATAAAACGGGTTATGACTTCCCGAACCCATTAAGTTAACTAGGGATAATTAACCTAGTTAATAAGAGAGACTTTTACTAGAAATAAGTGGGTTGTAGCCTACTTAATAACAAACCAAAACGTGAGGGACCGAAGTTGGATAACTTGAAAAAGGGTTTTATAAACAAAAAAAAATAACATAACACACACCTAAGGTGTGTGTGTACGTGTCTGAAGATCGACCAGGAGGGTGCTCCCAAGAGCTCAAACCCTAGAACTCAACAAATCATCAAAATGAATCCTGATTCAAGGTCAAAATCGATGCATGAATGCATAGAAACGATCACCTAGTCGTGGGGATCGTAAGGTAAGTCAAATTTTTGATGTTTATGAAGTTGAGATTTTTGATGAACTTGTGAAAATCGAAATTCAAGCTTGAATGATTGATGTTTGGGTGAAACTAAAATGAAATTCATGCTTAGAAACAAACCCTAGTTGAAAACGTGAAGAATTAGTACTAAAACTAGGAATTTGATAATTACCCTCTTATGTGCTAAGTGGGTTTTGATTGTGTAGTGAATATGATGATATGTTTATGCTAGAAATCATCATAGTTGATAGTTGATGCAAGATACTTGAACAATTTCCAAGTTTGAGTGTTAATCATACATGACTTGAAAAATGGGTTTTTGGATGATTTAATGAAATTGATGTGGTATTGGTGTTTATAAACACCATACTAACTTGTATGAATGAACTACTTGAACAAAATGGGGAATTGTTAAGAGTTCATACTTGATTTGAAGTGGGTCTTGATACAAGAATTAAACTCATGATTTATGATTTAGTTCAATAAGAAAAGTAGTCAAAGATTCATAAGGTGTGAAAGTCATTATTTAGAATGACTAATCTAACAACCTTGTGAATGATGAATGATAGTTGGCGCTTAACAAGCTAGGTGAAGCTTGGGATGGAAGCGGGTCAAACGAGTCAAGCATAAAGGAAAAGCGTATTCGGGATGCAAGGTAAGTGAAACTTACAAAATTATGTAGAATACTTGTTTATTCTATACGATATAAATGCGATAACGATAATATAGAAAATATGAATTTCCGACGCGATCGATACGAGTCGAAACATATAGAGATGATAAAAACCTTGGTTTATGGCAAAAAGGGCAAAGCGGTAAATAAATCATGTAATGATTTAAGAAATTATGAATTCCCATTAAGATTACCTTGTAGTGTAATCTAATAATGATAAAAAGGATATAATGGAAATTGGTCAAGTGTTGACTAATGTAAATCGAAGTTAAAAGAATACCCATGGCGTAAGCCGAAATGGGTTGAAATTTGTAAGAAAAGAGTGTAAAAGAAAAAGGGGTATGGTAATAAAATCCGGGATGGGATGGATGTATGAATTGGAGATCAAAAATGATGTTTTTAATTAAATAGATAATGTTGGGCATATAGTCTAAACGGGTCGAATGGTGGTGATAACACCATTTGATAATATCGACTAATGTGGTTGTCAAGTCTTATGTTAACAGGACCGATTAGCAAATCGGATAATTGCGTCACCATTAATGGTGTGATAATGAAAACGAGGTATAAATCGGGTCTACTTGTTGATCCGGGCCAGGTACGCATAATTATGTTGTAGTTAAAAGTGCTATTTTGGTCAAATAATTTGAGAGAGAGTCCTTCGTCATAAAAGGACTAAAATCGACCAAAACGCCCTTGTAGGCTAAATGGGACAAACAACCCTTAAAGGTTGTTTGGAAACGAGTTTTATGACAAGGTAAATACTTAGAATAAGTATAGAAGCTGAAAGAGGTATTATATTAGCCATATAGCACTATTTGAGTTTTTGCCGTAAAATGACGATTCGAGAGGTAAAACTTGGTTTATATTGATCACCACATTAAGTCTACCTTAAATACAGTTGTGGTGGGAGATTATAGGATAAGAAGTGTGGTAATGGAATGCTAGAAGCAATCGAAAGCTATTTTAGGCTCGAAAGTGCTTAAATACCCTTAACGGGTCAAAATAAGCATACGAGCGAAAACGGGTTTAAATTGTGTAATAAACCTATGATTAGAACCTAATATGGTAGGTAACATTAATTTGAAGAAGTGTATGAGATATAGGAATCAAACAAATACGTTTGGTTGATAAAATGCATAAACGGGTTAAAATTCGGTAAAAAGGTAACGAGTCGAAGGCTTAGAAGTCTCAAAATTTCTTATGTTGGATGTAGGATTTTAACTCCATAAGATGGATGATTAAATTACGGACGCGTAGGAAAAAGAATCGGGTAAAATGGATCGATAACGAAGATGTTATGGCCGTTTCCGTGAAAACTGGCATAGATGAACTGAGCTGCAGAGCTGCTGGAAAACTGTCTCCCTCGCGTGGCGCGAGGGAGCAACCTGGTTCCTTCGCGTGGCGCGAAAAGCCCTGTTTTGGCGAAATTTTTTTATTTTAATCAGTTTCACTTCCCGGACTCGTTTAAATACGTTCTAAGTTACGTATGACTAATCCAACTCATGTTTTATGAGTTTCAGGTATAATTTTAGCCCCGGTGGACGATCAAGCACAACGAAGAACCGAACACGATAAAGAAATAAGCTTCCGCACTATATATCGTTGTTATGTTAAATGACGAACTCACACGTGATATGTTGTATAGTTTTAATTCTGTAAAAAGTTTAATGAACCCGTATTTTCAATGTATTTGAAATCATAACTACCCGTTTATTTTCGTAATTTATACGAAAACCGTTAAATAATAATAAGGGTGTTACACAGATTCCACACAAATCGTCATACGCGTACTGTAAAGTCGAATAGACGTTCCTAGGCATACCAAAGGCCTAATTAAGTTAATTTGCGTCGTAAACAATATTTATTATCGTTTTAAGCACATGTTAATCGCGTAATTAAAGGCGTAAATTACCGGTTGTCACATTCTCCCCCTGTTACAGTAATTTCGTCCTCGAAATTTAGACTATGTTATCTCCTCAGAGTTGTGTTATGCATAGATAATACAAATAGTGTCAAAGTGAATGACCACGAATTCGAATCAAGACTTATTCGAATGATGTGAATTTAAGGACATGCTATAGCAATAAGAACCCAACGGGCAAAAGAAATGTGTTTTCAGAAGTTGTTGTCAAAGGAAACGAGGCGTGCCGATAAAGTCACCAGTGTGACTAAGTTGACAGGGGTTCAACAAAGAACAGGAATTTCGACCATTCCATCTTTTGTACACATTAATTATACATGAAATACTTTTACTTTACCAACTTATACGCATTATACACGTTTATACGTGTATGTACACTATCGGGACCCGTTAATTAAAACAGGCTAAGTATGTGTATATATATGTATGTGTGTATGTATGCGTGTGTGTACACTTGGACAAACACATACTTATACATATATATATACATACATATAGACACAAGCATATACATTTACATACACACATATACCCCCACATGATTATATAACAAAAGAATAATGTTTTAGTCGGAAAATGGTCGGAAATTTCCGACCAATAAAGGTTTTAGTCGGAAAATGGTCGGAAATTTCCGACAACTTTCCAACCAATGTTGTGTTTCGTCGGAAAGTGGTCGGAAATTTCCGACCATTTTCCGACACCAATTTTCGTTTTTTTCATTTTTTCAACCTTTAAACATCGTTTTTCCATTCCATCTTTTGTACACATTAATTATACATGAAATACTTTTACTTTACCAACTTATACGCATTGTACACGTTTATACGTGTATGTACACTATCGGGACCCGTTAATTAAAACAGGCTAAGTATGTGTATATATATGTATGTGTGTATGTATGCGTGTGTGTACACTTGGACAAACACATACTTATACATATATATATATATATATATACATACATATAGACACAAGCATATACATTTACATACACACATATACCCCCACATGATTATATAACAAAAGAATAAATGTTTTAGTCGGAAAATGGTCGGAAATTTCCGACAACTTTCCGACCAATAAAGGTTTTAGTCGGAAATTTTCGACAACTTTCCGACCAATGTTGTGTTTCGTCGGAAAGTGGTCGGAAATTTCCGACCATTTTCCGACACCAATTTTCATTTTTTTTTCATTTTTTCAACCTTTAAACATCGTTTTTCCATTCCATCTTTTGTACACATTAATTATACATGAAATACTTTTACTTTACCAACTTATACGCATTGTACACGTTTATACGTGTATGTACACTATCGGGACCCGTTAATTAAAACAAGCTAAGTATGTGTATATATATATATATATGTATGTGTGTATGTATGCGTGTGTGTACACTTGGACAAACAAATACTTATACATATATATATATATATACATACATATAGACACAAGCATATACATTTACGTACACACATATACCCCCACATGATTATATAACAAAAGAATAAATGTTTTAGTCGGAAAATGGTCGGAAATTTCCGACAACTTTCCGACCAATGTTGTGTTTCGTCGGAAATTGGTCGGAAATTTCCGACCATTTTCCGACACGAATTTTCGTTTTTTTTCATTTTTTCAACCTTTAAACATCGTTTTTCGATTCCATCTTTTGTACACATTAATTATACATGAAATACTTTTACTTTACCAACTTATACGCATTGTACACGTTTATACGTGTATGTATACTATCGGGACCCATTAATTAAAACATGCTAAGTATGTGTATATATATGTATGTGTGTATGTATGCGTGTGTGTACACTTGGACAAACAAATACTTATACATATATATGAAAAGCTCTTACTTTACCAACTTTACGTATAATTATACCCAGTCATATATATGTATACGCTATCGGGACCCATTACTTAAACTAGGCTTTTACTATTGTATAAGTGTGTATATATGTATATGTATGTATGTGTATGCACCAATACAACTACATACTAATACACACATACATATACATATAGAGACAAGAAATACGTTTATATATATAGATATACACCTCGGTATAATTAAATATGAAACAAATAATTGTTTTAGTCGAAAATTGGTCGGAAATTTCCGACAACTTTCCGTCCAAATGTTATGTTTCGTCGGTAAGTCGTCGGAAATTTCCGACCATTTTCCGACCAATTTTTTTTCTTCTTTTATTCTTATTTTTGGTTGGAACTTAGTCGGAAGTTTCCTTCAAATTTCCGACCATTTTTTTTGGTCGGTAAATTGTAGGAAAATAGTCGGTAAAACCACATTATTTTTTTAGTTGTTATTTTGTCGGAAAATGGTCGGAATTTTCCGACCAAATTGGTTTTGTCAGAAATTTTGGTAGGAAATCCCCCATTTTCTAGTAGTGATGTAACCTACATAATCATTGCGATTGGATCAAAATGTACTAAATCAAATCTATACCATACAATTATAACGTATTATATGTGACCCGGATCAGACATATAAAACTTAACGGGTATAAAGGAAAAATAAAGACGTTTAATTAAAAGAGATTAATTAGAATTTAAAAAAAAAAAAGAAAAAAACACAATTTGACTTCAATCGATTCAGAAAAAAATTTACCAAACAATCATAAAATTAGCATGAAAATGTATTATGTTTGAATTGACACGTTCCCAAAAAGTTTACGTCGAAATGTTGAGCAACTCGAATTTATATCGACAGGTTCATAAAAATATGCACGTAAAATGGTTTTTTCTTAAACGTAAACGTATTATATTTGATCTGACTCGATTCCTATTAAAAGCAATCACGTCGAAACGGAGATAACTCGAATTTATAGCAAGACTTACATTAAAATTTTTCTTTGAAGTAAAGGAACAATACGTAATATAGTTTAAATAAAGTAATTTAACCTGTAAAAAGCTAAGAAAATTTAAAGGAAAAATAAATATATTACTTGCAAACAACGTAGATAGAACATTGGTCTTTAGAAAAGTTAAACAAAGTACACAACCAATTACTCTAGGAATGCATTTGAATTTAAAGCAGAATGTAAAAAGTAGAAACTTGGTGGTGGTAGGTGACTTTTGCGACCGACATTTATGATTAAGATAGATATAATTCACTGAATTTACTAAATTGCTATTTGATAGAGTAAATATACCTTGCTACGTGGTTGCATCTCACATATATTATACTTGAGGATCTGTTTGGTATAGGGTAATGGGGTAGACGTGGAAATAAAATGAACAAATTACTAAAATTAATTATTACTTTTTTTGTAATTTTTTAGGCAAAAAAAGAGGAAGGAATAAAATATGTGTTGTGTAGTGGTGGAGGTGGGTGGTTGTAGTGGATAGTGGCAGCGATGGGTGGGTGGAGGTGGCGACGGTGGTGGGTGACGACAGTGGAGGCAATGGTGGTAGGTCATTGGGGCAGTGGTGCGTGGTGGCGGTGGCGGCTATGAAGGGTGAAAGTGGGAACGAAATGAAAAAAAGTGAGGGGGTAGATGGAATGATTTTGGGGGCATTTAGATGGAATGAGATTCCTTGCATAATGGATTATTCTATTTCATTGACCAATAAAATACCTTTTTTTCCATTCCTTCACCATGATTTATTTCATTCCAGCTCTCACTCTTGCATATCAAACACTAGCTGGGTTAGAAACTTACGTATTATACGGGTTTAGATCAATGAAATATTATATAGTTATTAATAACTGCAAAAAATAAAGAAAATAGTTGAAAAGAAATATTAAATAAATAGGAGAGGAGCATTGGGCACAAGAATTGTGACACGTAACGCAACCAGTTACTTATTTATTATGTTTAGCAAACCATTAAATATTAGTAAAAAATTATATCATTATGACTATAATATAACAATTTAAATATATTTATTTACAATAAACTTCAAATTATGGTGACTTTCAACTGATCTACCTTCTCATTTTAGACGGTTTATATAAATTTTAACCGTTTGATCCACTAATAATAAAATAAAACATAACCCTAATCGACTTGTTGATAAGGAAATGGGTGAAGTTGCCACATCTACAAAACATATATAAGCACATGCAAAGAACTAAAATAAGTCATGAATAAATCGAAATGGAAATAATTGAAAATAAATACTAAAATACTTTCGACGATAATGATATAACAAATATTACAATGGGAGGGTGGGGTTAGGCTACAAAGTCCATTTTTTCTACAAAGTGTACAAAGTCATAAAACACCACAATTTCATCTATAAAACACACTCAAAACCCACAAATAACATAGTGAAGATCACTAAAACACAATATCTAAACCCTAACAGTCCTTAAAAACTTCAAACACACAATCGTACAACTATGAATATAAAATATAACATGATAATCAACATAAAACACACTAATATTAGTCATTCGATAATTAAAGCCTTATCATCCAAAACACAATACAAAACCCACAAATATGGTGTTTTACTAATCTCCACTATATTATTTGTGGGTTTTGAATGTGTTTTATGGATGACATTATGGTATTTTGTGACTTTTTACACTTTATAGAAAAAATGGAATTTGTAGCTAACTCCCACCCTACAATGGGATTCATCTAATCATAACAAACATTCAATCTTTGAATATGTTAATATATGACTTAAATGTTTTTATTGGATGCTAAATAGCTATAAAATTGCTTTCAGTTTGTAGAATTAATAAAATATGACGGAATAATTTAATTGATAAAAAACACAATTTTGAATAAAAAAATCTATGGATAAAAACTGAAATGATTAATTAATCTGATTGATTAAAATAGTGTATTTGATTAAAATATAAATGATGATATAATAACAATCCATAATATTTTTTTTTTCTGTAAATTCATATGTAACATCAGAAATCATAACTATCCATAATTAGTTTCATATTAAATTTATTGAAAATTGAATTTA
>JARYGA010053572.1:0-45259 GCA_030545235.1 Helianthus tuberosus
AAATTCATTTCATCGCTGTCTCCTTTGCCCTCCATGTTTTCCTCAATTCGAACATCGCTCGAATTGTTGTCGTTTAAAAACTGTAACGGAGTCTGTGTCTGATCCCCAACGGCAACAGAATCCCGAAATAAATCAGCATAAACCGACTCGAATATTTCCAAATTTGCTCCCCTAAATCTGGCAAAGTTTTTATTTTCCTACAAGTTGAAAAGGTTAATTAATGGGTTTTCAAGTTGCAATCATAAGTTCATAACCACAAATGATTAAAAAAAAGTATAACTTACCTTTATTTTCTCATCCCACCACTCAGGCGATGCCTCGATTAAGCTCCTCGTCCCACCGATCCCAGTTTCAAGCCTTATTAAGCGGTCGTAAAGCTTCCATTCTTTTTTCATGAAGTCCCATTTGTTTCTAAGTTGTTTTTTGTCAAAGACTTTGCCGGTTTTTTCCTTCATGGTTTTTTCTATATTATCCCACCCAAGCTTACTGAAGGTAGTACACGGTTTATTTCCTTTTCTACGTTCAAGCAAGCAAACTTCGACAAACTCCTTGAATGAAGCATTATCCCACACGGTTCTTGGTTTATTCTTTTTAGTTGACGTTTCACATTCAACAACATTTGTGCGGTTTTCTTCCATTATCTATAATATACATATACAAGTTCAACATTCCTAATCTAAAACATACAATCAACATTCTAATCTAAACACATTCGTTAGTCACAAAAGCAATGAAGAAATTGAACAAATCTGACCAACAATCAAAACAATCATGATATTGAACAAACAACATTCTGACCAACAATTTCTGACCTAATCTAAAACATACCAAATCAACATTCTAATATAAATAAACAATTTCTGACCAACAATTTCTGACCAACAATCAAAACAATCATGATATTGAACAAATCAAACAAACAAACAATCAAGAAATTGAAAAAATAGAACAACCTTACCTGGTGACGGGGGCGGCGGCGTAAGCGAACCGGCGTGAGGGAGCGGCAGCGTAAGGGGGCGGCGACGTAAGGGGGCGGCGACGTAAGGGGGTGGCGGCGTGAGGGGGAACCGGCGACCGAACGGTGTAGGGAGGTGTGTGGTTTGCGGCTGTGGTTGTGGAGAAGAAAGGCCTGATGTGCCTGTGGAGAAGAAAGCGTGTATTAGGGTAGGGTATTTGGGTAATTTGGGCCTGAAAAGTAATAAGCAGAAATGAAAAGTCCCAATGTTATGACTTTTCAAAACTAAATTATTTGCTGTTTATGAAAGTCATTTTAAAAGCACTTATTACTTTACCCAAACAAATTTTTTGCTTATTTGCTTTTCAAATAAGCAAATAAGTTATAAGTAGCCCAAAATAAGCTTAGCCAAACAGGCACTAAGAAAGCAAGTAGTTGAAATTTTTTAACGTTTCAAAACAAAAAGCTTTATTGTAGATAACTAATTATGGATTTGTATCAACTTAAAACAAAATTTAAAAGGGCTTTACATATCATTTTCAAGAATCTACTTCTTATAATATGTCCTATTCCACAGAATAAGGAAAATGCTTATTTAGCCTTGCCGTTGTGACCACATTGGGTTGTTCCAAACGGTCAAAATCCTTAGATTCTTGATCATAAAGGTATATGGTAATGGTTTTACCTGTTTTCACTATCATGTGAAAAAAGTGATTGTCACGTCACAGCCACATAGTTATGAGCTCTCACTCGCATTTTTTCACCTCTAGTGTGTAATGGTTTCACAAGTTCACTACCGACCACTCATAAAAATTAATATTTATATGAATAAATTAAAATTATAAAAAGAAAGTGAATGATGTGTAAAAAAATGATTGGGTGAACAAAAAGTTAACTTACACATATTTTTTATTAACCCTCTAAATTAATTACCCCTTCTCAAATGTGTTTATGCAAGTGTTGTAGCGTTAAGCAAATCACGCCCAAATCTTCTCACGCCCCCAAACTTGAGCTGGAGCGGTATTTCACATACAGGTCATGGCCAGGTCAGCAAGGGCGTGACCCCGTTACACACAACCCAAGTAAATTAAGTTTACAATTGTAAATTCACAATTCTCGCCATCTTCTTCTCTCTAATAAACAATATCGTTGATGTTGTTCATAGAGTTTATGAGAGTAGTTATCGTTTATAATTTGTTACTGGATTACGATTTGCTAAAAACGACGTGACCCATCTTACGACATGACATGATGCACCTGTCATTTACTGTAAGGCCATATAATGGTGTAGGTTTACGCCTATCTTTATCAAACACAAATATAGGCTATTGGGCTTAGCCTTGTAGTGGGTTAGATAGTAATGGAATAAGCCATGTGGGCTAATTAGTGATTTGGGCTTGTTTGGTTAGTAATATTGTGCATGTGGGCCTGGCCCAGTCTGTAACTAGGTCACCCTATGTAACTATAAATACGGTGAACCTAGTTCATTATGAGGTTAGACATTTTGAGAGGTTCTTCTAGTTATTTTCGATTTCTTTGTTTTGGTGTACCAGACGGTTCCTAGAAACCGTGTGCACTTTGTTATTCAATTGATTGCGTTCTTGTTCTTAACACTTTTCTCAGTATTCCGCGCTTTGATTAGTGTTTGATATCCGATTGTGTAGTGATTCTGGACTTACATTTACACAGTTTTCCCTGGCCTTTATATTAACAGTTATGTGACCTAATACGACTTGCAAAAACAACATGAATACATGACCCACCTTAATGCCGTTTTCATTGCTAAAGTTTAACAAGCTCTAACAACATCAAGAAAACAAAAACCAAAAATGAATGCAACACGAAAGATAAAACGAAAACCTCTGATGGTTTTTCATAGAGAAGAAAGTGTTACTTAGATCTGGTTTGACATCCAAAACAAGATCCAATATACGAAAACTATAATTCACTATACTTCTCCAGAAACCAAGGGGTGCCGATGTATATTCACTTCCTTTATAGATATCTAATAGCATACCAATAACAGCAAAACTTAGCATCTCGATGAGCATTCGTCACCTACAGACATCAAAAGATATTGTAAGCAAAGGGGTGTTTTGTTGTTGGCAACTACAGGCGGCAAATGGATAGAGCAGGTTGGTTTTGGTCAAAATTCATTTTTTTTTCTAAAATAATTGGTGTGTCAAATAAAACTATACTATTTCAACGATGATCATTCTTTTAATAGAATGATTTAGGAGGTTTTACGTATTAAAATTCACAATAGACAAGGTTACACCCAACTGTTTTAACCTATGTGACATGTTTTCTTTTGAAGGAAAATTAAAAATTTACCGTTTGACATGTTAGAGATAAACATAATCAGAATAAACCGATTCACAAATAAAGTGACTGAGTTGTCACCTATACTGATAACACGAGATATATTTTAAAACAGTAAGGGGATCATACCGGGGCAATGACTTGACAACAGCTCGTGGAGAACCCTTGAGCAAATAGGTCGCCACAGAAGAATGAAGCTCGCCGACGGGCTTGTTTGGTGGAGGGATAAGGTTCAAAACCTTAAGGTTCACAAATGGGCAAGGTTCTTCAACAAGCTTTTCATGAGATTGGGAGAGGAGCTTTAACCAAAAAAAAAAAGATGATTGGTTAAAGCGAAATAAGAGCACTGATTGTAACAGTTAAAAATTTGGGTTATTTCAATCAAATTAATATGTAATCTACTAATCTAGGGCTTGTTTCTAGTGAATACTTTTCTATTAATCAACAATTAAGAAAATATATATAGAGCACAATGATATGCCATGGGCCAATACAATGCATAAACAAGGAAATATAAACTCTGATACAATACAATCATACAATTAATAGTTTGAATTAGGGCTAGCAAATTCACCGTCTGGGCTTGGCTTTAATACAAAAAAAAAATAAAGGTTAAATGCTTTACCTTATGGTAAAACATGTCACAAAGCTACAATGGAGTAGTAAAGACTTTACCTTATAAACAACCACTAACTTTGTTCACACACCAATGTGGGACAAAGTATTTACCACCTTTTGAGACTTTCATTCACACACCCAACATATAAGTCCTTTGCTACTAACTATTAGTTTTTGTTAAATATACATGTAAAATAACATATATACAAGGGTATTTTGATGTAATATACATATAAAAATTTTCAAAAATCTTTTTCTAGTGTAATCGCTATTTATAAAATAGCCGTCGCTA
This sequence comes from Helianthus tuberosus, assembly GCA_030545235.1. Classification (NCBI taxonomy): domain Eukaryota; kingdom Viridiplantae; phylum Streptophyta; class Magnoliopsida; order Asterales; family Asteraceae; genus Helianthus; species Helianthus tuberosus. The sequence continues at coordinate 4,188 of JARYGA010053572.1, forward strand.
TTCGCTACGTAGCCTTGTCGCTATTCGCTATCGACAACTATGATACATGTTAACCTGTTAAGACCCGTTAATGACATTTTTATAATTTTAAATAAAAAAAATACCTGGAAGTAAATTTATATATTCAATAACTGATCGTGTTCATGTCTTAACAGGTCGTATGATATGTTGGTAATTTTTTTGTATCTTAGCAAGTCATTTCATGTAACCTGTTTATTATCAGGTTTGTGTTCGTGTTTGGAAAATCTGACACGATAAGATTTCGTGTCCGTGTTCGTGTTTGCATGTATCAGGTTCGTATCTTATCGTGTCCGTGTCTTAACAGGTCGAGTTGACACGATATGTCAGCCCTAGTTTGAATGTTGAAACACAATTGAAGAAAGCAAAAGAAGAGCATTACCTTAACAGTTGATGGCGAAAGATGAATACATTTAGCATTTCTAAGGCACCAAAACATCTTAATCAGATTAACCTTCTGCTCCTCCTCATCCGGCTGCTGAACAATCCTATCAAACGCTCGCACAAACGAGAAACAACAATCGATATGCACAGTATCCAACCCCGGAAGCTCACAAGCCTCAAACGACATCGGAATAAGCCCACTAATCTCAAGCACCTTAAGCTTAGGAGTCAAAAGCACAAGCTTCTCATACGGAACCGGATGATAAAAACACGACGAAATCACCAACCTCAACAACTCAAACCCAATCACTTCCAACACAGCCAAATCAAACCCCACCTTACAATTCACCAAACACAACTCTTTTAAATTCGGAAAACACGAAAACGGGTCGGATTCAATTATCTTAACCCGCTCTAATCTCAACTTAACCAAACCCGAACAAACCGAAAACCTACCAAACTCAAACATCCCTTTCAACTCCAACTTTCTCAACGAATCAGTACCATTCAAACACTGAATCGGCCAGTATTTGGTCAAGTAATCAGACGTATCAATGCTCAAATTGGGGACACGATTAACCAAGGCATAGTTAAAAACAGTAGCCATTGTGTTGTAATCAGTAACTTTAATATTAAGAGCGTCGAGCTTAATTGAAGCATTACGGTAAGTTAAGACTTTGTGAATGAAATGATCGAAACGTTGTAAGAGTGAATAGTCAAAGTTGAGAACAGGGAGCAGAGTCCAGAGGTTTACCCAACGTTTGGAGAGAATTTGGGATTGAAGTGCGAGTTTGGTGTCGATGAAGGAGAATATGTAGATGAGAAGAGCATCTGGTAAGGAGCTGAGTCTGTCTTGTTGGTCATCGTCGTTGTAGATGTAGCTTCTTGTTGTTGATTTTCGCTTCATGTTTTGTGAATGTGAAATTGGGAAGGGGGGGGATGTGAAATGAAATGGAGTAATAAAGTGTGTTTACACTTTTGTAGAGTTGGCTACGTAATATTTATATCTATATCTATATCTATATCTAGAGTAGGGATCCTACGTAAAGTGTGTTTTTCCTAAAAAGTGTAAAAAGTCATAAAACACAATAATTTCAGGCATAAAACACACCTAAAACTCACAAATAATAGAATGAATATTACTAAAACACCATATTCAAACTCTAATAGTCCATAAAAACTTCAAACACACCATCGTAGAATTATGAATATAAAACACACAATGCTAAACAACATAAAACACAATAATATTTGTCATTCCACAATCAGAGCCTTAACATCTAAAACACAACACAAAACCCACATACATGATGTTTTAGTAATCTTCATCATATTATTTGTGGGTTTTTGGTGTGTTTTATGGTTAACATTATGGTGTTTTATGACTTTTTACACTTTTTAGGAAATTTGGACTTTCTGGCCAACTCCTATCCTATATCTATATCTATCTTTTTTCTTTTTTTTTTTTTTGAACGGTACGATTTACCAGGCTTACTAGGGGCTGGGCCGAGGCCCAACAAGTCCTTTGGAGCCCATAGAGGTAAATCTCTCCACAAGTGGTAAGTATCTATATCTATCTATACTATATTAGGGGAAGGATCCACTAAAAAGTGGATTTTGCCTAAGTAGCCTAAGAAGGATTGTGATGATGACATGTGGCACTCCTAATAAGTAGGAATGAAGGGTATTTTGGTCCTTATAAAGAGGAGTGAAAATAACATGTGGCACCCCTTTTGTTTTTTAAAAATACAATAAAAAAAATCTAGTACAAAAAAATCTAGCACAAAAAATCTAGTACAAAAAATCTAGTACAAAAAAATATAGCACGAAAAAATTCAACAAAAAATGTAGTACAAAAAAATCCAGCACAAAAAAATGAAAAAAATTAAGACAAAAAAATTCAGCAAAAAAAAATTTAGCACAAAAATATAGTACAAAAATCAAGCACAAAAATGTTATACAACATAGAAATACAACACATTTTAGTGGTTTTTTTAATCTTCATATTTTATATAGCAATATGGTACTCAAATTAAAGATAAAAAGACGCTCGATTTTACGGTGAAATTTTTACGAAAAAATAATGTCGTATAAAAAAGTTATTAACGTTTAAAAAATTATGGTGGAATATGCATATGCCTTGCATGTGGAGAGAGAAAGTCCATAAATAGGATTTTCCCAAGATACCCTTGCACTCCTCTTTTTTCCTACACTTTCATTTTAACAATTGATTTGAAAAATAAATGGTTAAAATTCTTTCTCATCCTACTTAGGCAAAATAAACTTTTTATTTGATCTTACCCCTACTATATTATAAAGCATTTTCCTAGGGACTTCTTAAAAATTAAAATGTACAAATAGAAATGTTTGATATACAACACACAATGCGTATATTAATTATGTTTTAGGGGTATAATTGTCTTTTTTTTTCACACAATGGTATTAAATTACTAATTATAAATTAATAATTGAAGTTGTTAAATACAATTAAATTAAGAAAATAAGTATAGACTTATATGTTAATAGAAAAAGAAAGTATAGACTTAAAGGTTACTAGAAAAAGAATTCAAAGAGTTATGTGTAGCAGTATTGAAGTTGTTAAATACAATTAAATTAAGAAAATAAGTATAGACTTAAATGTTAATAGAAAAAGAATATAAAAAGTTAGTATAGACTTGAATGTTACTAGAAAAAGAATTCAAACAGTTCTGTGCAGCCGTTTTGCATGGTTTCCTAACCCATAATGACAATAAAAAAAAAAGAATTCAAAGAGTTCTCTTCCACATGGTTTCCCAATCGACCAAATGAATTGAATTTCGAAACAGTCAAACCGTTGGCCATCATTGACAAATATATATAGTGTTCAAATTCACATGGTGGCTATAACCCGTAAGAAAATCACTTGGTTGGATCTCAAATTTTGATCTTACGATTTGTTTCTTGCAAACTATTCGAATATCACCACCCAATCACTGGCGATTACATTGCAGCTCATGTCCGCCGACAACTGCAGCTTTCTCTGCGACGATACCACCACTCCATCATATTTAAAATTCTAAAGAAACCAAATCACCTTTCAATCTCTACTCCTAATGAACTAGCCGATGATGCCAATCCGCGACGGTCGACTAAAAGTGGAAGATTTAGACTTTTGTTGCTGATTAGATCTCTGATTCTGATGCGGTGTCGTTTACGGCTTGATCCGCTGTCTAAACTCTACTTTTCGTGAATGAATAATAATCTCAGTTTTATTCAGTTTTTATTTGCATATTTATTTCTTGTTTGATGAGATCTAGATGATTGTTATTTTTTTATTGTAATGGGTTTAGTTGTTTGATAATTGTTTTTTTTTTATTTAAGTTTAAATAGTTAGATTGTGATAAATTTTAGTTTATTTTAGTTCTTGTACGAGCCAAGTCTTATAGTTATAATTTTGTTGATGTTATGTCTAAATTAACGATCACTCCTAAATAGTTAGGATATGGATATTTTTTGTATGTAAACCTAGCTTTATTGAATAATTCTTATGTTTAAAACATCTTTTATGCATGTTGTTATAGCATATCCTGATGGATCCTTGTATTACTTTGCTTGCAAGTGTTTATGGTTAAAACCAACGGTGGTGAATTCAACCAAATGTTTAAAATATGTTCCCTGCAGCCCATGATACATGATAGAGGTACATATTCAAAATTGTTCGTGAACCGAAACCGGCTTGCAACCCATATGGAGAGACACCGGTTTAAGCATGATAGAAATCGTAGGGTTTGGAACTGGTTCGAGCCTAATGGAAATGAACTTGCTCATTAACAACCTTTAATGGTGTTCCCGCCGCAACACGCGGGCACCCCACTAGTAATATTATTACCTATTAAGAGTGTACTATTAAGCGTCAACGTTAAGATTCATTTGGTACTGAGTATCAGTATTAGTATTGTATCAATAAATTATGTATGGTGTATGGGTTGAACATATCCACAAAACATGAGACATAGACATTATAGCTGTCACGACCCCCGACCCACCCTGGACGGAATCGGAAGCCGTGAACAGTCCAGCGGTACCGGTGATTATTTTAAAAACGTTGCAGCGGAAATTTCATCAGGACCGTAAGTTAGGAAAAATATCAGAGTTTAGAAACACCGGATTTTATTTAAAGAGATGGGATAAACCCATATTTTATAAAGATAGCTTTAATAAGATAAATTTGTTTACATAAAACAATATTTCTTATTTTGATTTAATTAATAAAATAAGCCACTTCTTGAAGCCTTTCAGTGTCATATCCATCTCTTATTCCAATTACCTGAAAAATGTTTTAAAAAGGTTTTGTCAGCGATAATACTGAGTGAATTCATTCCATTTTTATAAAATATATTGTTATACCGTACAGTATTAAGGTTTTTATATTTGTTTATATTTACCCAACTTCAATCAGTATTTGTCAAATGCTGACAGTTCCAATGTGACAGTAATCATATCAATTATTAGCTCACTTTAGTCCAATAGTGAATTTATCAAATAATTCTATTTTACTATTATTCAATTTATATGTCACTAGGCGATTCCTGTGACTATAATCATATCAATATTGATTATTCTTTCAATTAATGATTCTGGTCATATCACTGTTGATCATTCTTCCAACTAGTGATTCTATAACACTGTTGATCATTCTCTCAACTAGTGCTTTCGGTCATGTCACTGTTGATCATTCTTTCAACTAGTAACTCAGATTATATTACTGTTGATCATTCTCTCAACTAGTAATTTCTATTCATAACACTGTTTGATCATTCTCTCAACTAGTGTCTTTGGACATAATTGTGTCCCGTGACATTTCTTTGTCAAATATATTACTTTTGGCATAAAACCATTTAATCCAGAAAAATGACATATATCAATTTATGTCAAATTACTATAACTTATCAATATGTTAATTAAATAATTGTAATATCATTATTTAATATTTTAACGTGACTAAGACTAAAATATAATCTTAGTAAAATGCATAATTTCCACTGTTATTGTAATCATGATAATATTAACTAACTTTCTGGTAATTAATAATGAGAATCAAATAATATATAAAATCTTTCATACCAGCAGTTAATATAAAAACTTAATCACTGTAAGTATAATTGGTAACTATTTAGGATTCTGGAAAAGCCTTTGTAAATATAATTGTATCACAAAAAGGTGATAAAACTGTGAGAAAATAGAGTGGACTCACAAACTGTGAGAAAAGAGAAATGAACTCACATTGCAGATTTCTACGGCCAAAGCTTAGTCTACAGATAATCCTCGATATATATTGCAGATTTAATTTGAGCAGAGCTTAGCCTATTTCTTTAGCCTGGTAACCTAGTGCACACGAACTAGGTAATAACTAATACAGCATTTACGATAACTCACGAGATCAAATTCTTACAACGAATGACAAAGTGCAATACTTCATCCATCGAATTAACGATGATCCGTCAAATTAATGACGAACGACAAAGTACAATACTTTATCTATCGAATTAATGATGATCCGTCAAATTAATGACGAACGACAAAGTATAACCCTAATGTGGGCGGCACTTAAACATCCATTGAGTACATCGATCGATCGGACAATGAATCGTAATAGCGATTGAGTTAATACCCTGTATCGTAGCAGCACCCCCTACTAATTAGTGATTTGTGTGTGTTTTGAGAGTAATTGGACAATAATTCAGCGTATATTTGGAGTTTCTTCGTCGTTTTTGCGCCCAGAATCAAGTCCCAACATCCTCTATTTATAGTCGAATTTTGACCCTTAGGCGGCCCGCGTGAGTTTTAAGCTAACTTGAGGCGGCCCGCGAGAGAATTTATTTTATGTATAGGGTTGCCACGTGTGGGACTAGGCTAGCTGAGTCGACGAAATCATTAATTTCAACTTCGTCCGCAAGTTATTAGGATAATCGTCAAGTAGGGAATACCCCCCCCCCCCCGAGTTTTAGGGGCCCTAATCCTGATTCTGAAAATTCTGAAAATTTTAGGGTTCGCGTAGAATTACTTGGGTGTTTCAATTAGGGTTTCCTATTGAATAAAATAATAATATAACTAGGACTTTTAATGAGGGTTGTTACATTCTCTCCACCTTAATAAAAATCTCGTCCTCGAGATTTACTGAATAAGTAGGAATACGTTTTCTTCATCTCAGGTTCCAGCTTCCAAGTGTATTTGGGTTATGATATTTCTTTTAGACTTATGTCATATTCCAGTCAATAAAAACAATATTAAGGTAGATGACACAGAATTGAAATATCAAATTTTGTGAATATTAGTTGTATCATAAGTAGAATTCAAAGATTCAACTGAATTAGTTCAAGAAATCGATGTCAAACGAATGAGATGAAATGATATAATTTCCAATGTGACTATTTTCAAGCCAAAAGATATATGATCAAATAGATTTTTAAAATGAATATGAAGAACTTTTAGAATCAAATAAAAATTCTTTTGTCAAAAGAAAGCTTACTTTGATTGGCAACTGAAGAAGACTCAGAATCAACAATCTCAAAATGAAAAAGCATGAAAATGATTGTCAATGATCGAATCATAACAAGAGAAAAATCACTGTTGACATTTATTAAATTGCAAGGATACACCGAAATACAATAGAGTTTAGTGTATCTTTGTCTTAATACATAATTGCATCAAGACTATTTTTCAATGATGAGTCAAACGAAATACATACGTGAATTTGAATGATACGTATGCTTATGATTTAGCCCAAGCTATAAGTTTATAACGACGCCGCAAGGTGTCGTAAGGATTGAAATAATTCAATAATTATGGTGACTGAACAATTTCACCGTGTAATCAACTGAAAGCTCTAATGAAGTAATTTTGGATATTCAGTTCGAATAGGATTTTCAAATGATAAGACCAAATGAAATTTTTAGAAATTTCGATAATTGATGAAAGAAACGTTAAGAGGTACACCGGAATATGATATGAATTTGTGTACACTTATCTTAACACATAATTGTATTAAGACTGTTTAAGATGATGAACCAACAGAAATTAAAATCCGTTCATCAAGAGTGAAAATGAGATTATCTCAAGATTCAAATTAAAGAAAATGCCACCACAAGGTGTCATAGTAATTGAAAATAGTAGCGGTGAATGAAACGAGTTTCACCATGCTTTAAATCAAATGAAGTAAATCCGAATGTTTCAAATAAATCTAGTAGGATTGAAATCAAAATACTTGAATAATGTTTTTCGATCAAAGATGATAAAACAATAAGGATTACGAAACGCTCGATTGTTGATATAAAAATTCTTTAAGAGATACACTGAAATATGAAATGAAATTGTGTATCATTATCTTAGCACATGATTGTGTTAAGATTGATTTTATAGAATAAACCAACAAAACGGATTCAATATAAATAAATAATTAAACCCGTATATGAGATTAGCACAAGCTTCAAATTTTGTGAAAACGTCACCACAAGGTGATCGTGACCAAATAAATGATTTAGTGAAAGTGAAGACCAAACAATTCTGTTATGGTTTTGAATAGATGAAATACTTGACAAAATGGATTTATTTATAAACTTTTATTTGTACTAGGGTCAAATAATAACTTAACTTAGATATTACATATCAGCGACTACGTCTGGAATCATTTCTGCTTCTTGTGTAGTAAGTACGAATGCTCGCGCGTTCTTCTTAGCTTCGTCTGTGGTTCTGGCCTTGTTGTCGGTTGCTTTGGTTAGTTTCGGGCAATATGGTTTGATGTGTCCTGTTTCTCCGCAATTGAAACAAACATTAGTTTTCCTTCTACACTCTTCCTCTATATGTCCGGTCATCTTGCAGAAGTCACAGTAGGATGTTCTCCTAAAACGGCATCTTCCTGAATGCTTTTTGTTACAGCTTCTGCAGATAGGTTGCTCCAATGACTGTTCAGTTCCTGTTTTCTTGTAGAATTCTTGGGAAATTTTCTGGGCTAACTCTTTCTTCTTATTTTCTTCTCTTGTGCGGATTAATCCATCTGTCAGCATGTTAGCAAGCTCGACTGCTTCTTCAATAGTCTGTGGTCTAGTGGCCTTGACTATGTCTCGAATTTCGCTAACTAATCCCCAAATATAACGAGAAATTAGTACAGGTTCTGGCGAAGCCAGAGTTGGTACCATTCTTGCATATTCGAAGAACGTAGTCGTATATTCACGACAATTCACATCTATCATTTTATGATTTAGGAACTTGTTAGCTATTCGTTCCTTTTCATAAGGAGGACAGAATTTCCTTTCTGTCATTTCCTTGAATTTTTCCCAGTTCATGGCATAAGCCATGCCACTTCCTTTTGCCTGAAGAATTGTATTCCACCATTCTAAGGCTTCTTCCTTGAAGAGATTAGATGCATACATCACCTTATCTTCTTCGGCACATTTGCTGATTGTAAGAACAGCTTCCGTCTTTTCCAACCATCGCAGAGCAGCTGTGGCTCCTTCACTGCCGGCGAACTCAGTTGGTTTACAGGCTAAAAATTCTTTGTAGGTACACCCGAGAGTCATCGCCTTCTTTTTCTTGGGAAATGGGGTTTTGATAATATCATCATTACCTCCATTGACACTATGGCTAAAACCATCGTCACGAGTATGCTTGCTACTCACAACTTTGGTAGGTTCTACGGTATTTTTAACAGCTTTAATTATTGACGGTAAAGCATTAGCTATTCCTTGAGCTATTAAATTTTCTATAGCATTTTTATCCAAAGGATTTTCATTATTAACATGAACTTCTGGATTATGTGGTACTTCATTCGACATCTGAATTGCAAACATTTTCACATATTAACATCACAGAATAGTTAAAACAAAACAATACTTCCAGGATATTATATGTGCATATTGACATATATATATTCATATGTAACACATATGTTAATTTGTATCAGTTTCCTAACTTTATTGTTTAAGTTTAGGTATTAAAAAGAACACCTAATTAGCTTAAACAAGTGGCTCTTTGAGTTGGCTCTGATACCACCTTCTGTCACGACCCCCGACCCACCCTGGACGGAATCGGAAGCCGTGAACAGTCCAGCGGTACCGGTGATTATTTTAAAAACGTTGCAGCGGAAATTTCATCAGGACCGTAAGTTGGGAAAAATATCAGAGTTTAGAAACACCGGATTTTATTTAAAGAGATGGGATAAACCCATATTTTATAAAGATAGCTTTAATAAGATAAATTTGTTTACATAAAACAATATTTCTTATTTTGATTTAATTAATAAAATAAGCCACTTCTTGAAGCCTTTCAGTGTCATATCCATCTCTTATTCCAATTACCTGAAAAATGTTTTAAAAAGGTTTTGTCAGCGATAATACTGAGTGAATTCATTCCATTTTTATAAAATATATTGTTATACCGTACAGTATTAAGGTTTTTATATTTGTTTATATTTACCCAACTTCAATCAGTATTTGTCAAATGCTGACAGTTCCAATGTGACAGTAATCATATCAATTATTAGCTCACTTTAGTCCAATAGTGAATTTATCAAATAATTCTATTTTACTATTATTCAATTTATATGTCACTAGGCGATTCCTGTGACTATAATCATATCAATATTGATTATTCTTTCAATTAATGATTCTGGTCATATCACTGTTGATCATTCTTCCAACTAGTGATTCTATAACACTGTTGATCATTCTCTCAACTAGTGCTTTCGGTCATGTCACTGTTGATCATTCTTTCAACTAGTAACTCAGATTATATTACTGTTGATCATTCTCTCAACTAGTAATTTCTATTCATAACACTGTTTGATCATTCTCTCAACTAGTGTCTTTGGACATAATTGTGTCCCGTGACATTTCTTTGTCAAATATATTACTTTTGGCATAAAACCATTTAATCCAGAAAAATGACATATATCAATTTATGTCAAATTACTATAACTTATCAATATGTTAATTAAATAATTGTAATATCATTATTTAATATTTTAACGTGACTAAGACTAAAATATAATCTTAGTAAAATGCATAATTTCCACTGTTATTGTAATCATGATAATATTAACTAACTTTCTGGTAATTAATAATGAGAATCAAATAATATATAAAATCTTTCATACCAGCAGTTAATATAAAAACTTAATCACTGTAAGTATAATTGGTAACTATTTAGGATTCTGGAAAAGCCTTTGTAAATATAATTGTATCACAAAAAGGTGATAAAACTGTGAGAAAATAGAGTGGACTCACAAACTGTGAGAAAAGAGAAATGAACTCACATTGCAGATTTCTACGGCCAAAGCTTAGTCTACAGATAATCCTCGATATATATTGCAGATTTAATTTGAGCAGAGCTTAGCCTATTTCTTTAGCCTGGTAACCTAGTGCACACGAACTAGGTAATAACTAATACAGCATTTACGATAACTCACGAGATCAAATTCTTACAACGAATGACAAAGTGCAATACTTCATCCATCGAATTAACGATGATCCGTCAAATTAATGACGAACGACAAAGTACAATACTTTATCTATCGAATTAACGATGATCCGTCAAATTAATGACGAACGACAAAGTATAACCCTAATGTGGGCGGCACTTAAACATCCATTGAGTACATCGATCGATCGGACAATGAATCGTAATAGCGATTGAGTTAATACCCTGTATCGTAGCAGCACCCCCTACTAATTAGTGATTTGTGTGTGTTTTGAGAGTAATTGGACAATAATTCAGCGTATATTTGGAGTTTCTTCGTCGTTTTTGCGCCCAGAATCAAGTCCCAACATCCTCTATTTATAGTCGAATTTTGACCCTTAGGCGGCCCGCGTGAGTTTTAAGCTAACTTGAGGCGGCCCGCGAGAGAATTTATTTTATGTATAGGGTTGCCACGTGTGGGACTAGGCTAGCTGAGTCGACGAAATCATTAATTTCAACTTCGTCCGCAAGTTATTAGGATAATCGTCAAGTAGGGAATACCCCCCCCCCCCCCCCCGAGTTTTAGGGGCCCTAATCCTGATTCTGAAAATTCTGAAAATTTTAGGGTTCGCGTAGAATTACTTGGGTGTTTCAATTAGGGTTTCCTATTGAATAAAATAATAATATAACTAGGACTTTTAATGAGGGTTGTTACATTCTCTCCACCTTAATAAAAATCTCGTCCTCGAGATTTACTGAATAAGTAGGAATACGTTTTCTTCATCTCAGGTTCCAGCTTCCAAGTGTATTTGGGTTATGATATTTCTTTTAGACTTATGTCATATTCCAGTCAATAAAAACAATATTAAGGTAGATGACACAGAATTGAAATATCAAATTTTGTGAATATTAGTTGTATCATAAGTAGAATTCAAAGATTCAACTGAATTAGTTCAAGAAATCGATGTCAAACGAATGAGATGAAATGATATAATTTCCAATGTGACTATTTTCAAGCCAAAAGATATATGATCAAATAGATTTTTAAAATGAATATGAAGAACTTTTAGAATCAAATAAAAATTCTTTTGTCAAAAGAAAGCTTACTTTGATTGGCAACTGAAGAAGACTCAGAATCAACAATCTCAAAATGAAAAAGCATGAAAATGATTGTCAATGATCGAATCATAACAAGAGAAAAATCACTGTTGACATTTATTAAATTGCAAGGATACACCGAAATACAATAGAGTTTAGTGTATCTTTGTCTTAATACATAATTGCATCAAGACTATTTTTCAATGATGAGTCAAACGAAATACATACGTGAATTTGAATGATACGTATGCTTATGATTTAGCCCAAGCTATAAGTTTATAACGACGCCGCAAGGTGTCGTAAGGATTGAAATAATTCAATAATTATGGTGACTGAACAATTTCACCGTGTAATCAACTGAAAGCTCTAATGAAGTAATTTTGGATATTCAGTTCGAATAGGATTTTCAAATGATAAGACCAAATGAAATTTTTAGAAATTTCGATAATTGATGAAAGAAACGTTAAGAGGTACACCGGAATATGATATGAATTTGTGTACACTTATCTTAACACATAATTGTATTAAGACTGTTTAAGATGATGAACCAACAGAAATTAAAATCCGTTCATCAAGAGTGAAAATGAGATTATCTCAAGATTCAAATTAAAGAAAATGCCACCACAAGGTGTCATAGTAATTGAAAATAGTAGCGGTGAATGAAACGAGTTTCACCATGCTTTAAATCAAATGAAGTAAATCCGAATGTTTCAAATAAATCTAGTAGGATTGAAATCAAAATACTTGAATAATGTTTTTCGATCAAAGATGATAAAACAATAAGGATTACGAAACGCTCGATTGTTGATATAAAAATTCTTTAAGAGATACACTGAAATATGAAATGAAATTGTGTATCATTATCTTAGCACATGATTGTGTTAAGATTGATTTTATAGAATAAACCAACAAAACGGATTCAATATAAATAAATAATTAAACCCGTATATGAGATTAGCACAAGCTTCAAATTTTGTGAAAACGTCACCACAAGGTGATCGTGACCAAATAAATGATTTAGTGAAAGTGAAGACCAAACAATTCTGTTATGGTTTTGAATAGATGAAATACTTGACAAAATGGATTTATTTATAAACTTTTATTTGTACTAGGGTCAAATAATAACTTAACTTAGATATTACATATCAGCGACTACGTCTGGAATCATTTCTGCTTCTTGTGTAGTAAGTACGAATGCTCGCGCGTTCTTCTTAGCTTCGTCTGTGGTTCTGGCCTTGTTGTCGGTTGCTTTGGTTAGTTTCGGGCAATATGGTTTGATGTGTCCTGTTTCTCCGCAATTGAAACAAACATTAGTTTTCCTTCTACACTCTTCCTCTATATGTCCGGTCATCTTGCAGAAGTCACAGTAGGATGTTCTCCTAAAACGGCATCTTCCTGAATGCTTTTTGTTACAGCTTCTGCAGATAGGTTGCTCCAATGACTGTTCAGTTCCTGTTTTCTTGTAGAATTCTTGGGAAATTTTCTGGGCTAACTCTTTCTTCTTATTTTCTTCTCTTGTGCGGATTAATCCATCTGTCAGCATGTTAGCAAGCTCGACTGCTTCTTCAATAGTCTGTGGTCTAGTGGCCTTGACTATGTCTCGAATTTCGCTAACTAATCCCCAAATATAACGAGAAATTAGTACAGGTTCTGGCGAAGCCAGAGTTGGTACCATTCTTGCATATTCGAAGAACGTAGTCGTATATTCACGACAATTCACATCTATCATTTTATGATTTAGGAACTTGTTAGCTATTCGTTCCTTTTCATAAGGAGGACAGAATTTCCTTTCTGTCATTTCCTTGAATTTTTCCCAGTTCATGGCATAAGCCATGCCACTTCCTTTTGCCTGAAGAATTGTATTCCACCATTCTAAGGCTTCTTCCTTGAAGAGATTAGATGCATACATCACCTTATCTTCTTCGGCACATTTGCTGATTGTAAGAACAGCTTCCGTCTTTTCCAACCATCGCAGAGCAGCTGTGGCTCCTTCACTGCCGGCGAACTCAGTTGGTTTACAGGCTAAAAATTCTTTGTAGGTACACCCGAGAGTCATCGCCTTCTTTTTCTTGGGAAATGGGGTTTTGATAATATCATCATTACCTCCATTGACACTATGGCTAAAACCATCGTCACGAGTATGCTTGCTACTCACAACTTTGGTAGGTTCTACGGTATTTTTAACAGCTTTAATTATTGACGGTAAAGCATTAGCTATTCCTTGAGCTATTAAATTTTCTATAGCATTTTTATCCAAAGGATTTTCATTATTAACATGAACTTCTGGATTATGTGGTACTTCATTCGACATCTGAATTGCAAACATTTTCACATATTAACATCACAGAATAGTTAAAACAAAACAATACTTCCAGGATATTATATGTGCATATTGACATATATATATTCATATGTAACACATATGTTAATTTGTATCAGTTTCCTAACTTTATTGTTTAAGTTTAGGTATTAAAAAGAACACCTAATTAGCTTAAACAAGTGGCTCTTTGAGTTGGCTCTGATACCACCTTCTGTCACGACCCCCGACCCACCCTGGACGGAATCGGAAGCCGTGAACAGTCCAGCGGTACCGGTGATTATTTTAAAAACGTTGCAGCGGAAATTTCATCAGGACCGTAAGTTGGGAAAAATATCAGAGTTTAGAAACACCGGATTTTATTTAAAGAGATGGGATAAACCCATATTTTATAAAGATAGCTTTAATAAGATAAATTTGTTTACATAAAACAATATTTCTTATTTTGATTTAATTAATAAAATAAGCCACTTCTTGAAGCCTTTCAGTGTCATATCCATCTCTTATTCCAATTACCTGAAAAATGTTTTAAAAAGGTTTTGTCAGCGATAATACTGAGTGAATTCATTCCATTTTTATAAAATATATTGTTATACCGTACAGTATTAAGGTTTTTATATTTGTTTATATTTACCCAACTTCAATCAGTATTTGTCAAATGCTGACAGTTCCAATGTGACAGTAATCATATCAATTATTAGCTCACTTTAGTCCAATAGTGAATTTATCAAATAATTCTATTTTACTATTATTCAATTTATATGTCACTAGGCGATTCCTGTGACTATAATCATATCAATATTGATTATTCTTTCAATTAATGATTCTGGTCATATCACTGTTGATCATTCTTCCAACTAGTGATTCTATAACACTGTTGATCATTCTCTCAACTAGTGCTTTCGGTCATGTCACTGTTGATCATTCTTTCAACTAGTAACTCAGATTATATTACTGTTGATCATTATCTCAACTAGTAATTTCTATTCATAACACTGTTTGATCATTCTCTCAACTAGTGTCTTTGGACATAATTGTGTCCCGTGACATTTCTTTGTCAAATATATTACTTTTGGCATAAAACCATTTAATCCAGAAAAATGACATATATCAATTTATGTCAAATTACTATAACTTATCAATATGTTAATTAAATAATTGTAATATCATTATTTAATATTTTAACGTGACTAAGACTAAAATATAATCTTAGTAAAATGCATAATTTCCACTGTTATTGTAATCATGATAATATTAACTAACTTTCTGGTAATTAATAATGAGAATCAAATAATATATAAAATCTTTCATACCAGCAGTTAATATAAAAACTTAATCACTGTAAGTATAATTGGTAACTATTTAGGATTCTGGAAAAGCCTTTGTAAATATAATTGTATCACAAAAAGGTGATAAAACTGTGAGAAAATAGAGTGGACTCACAAACTGTGAGAAAAGAGAAATGAACTCACATTGCAGATTTCTACGGCCAAAGCTTAGTCTACAGATAATCCTCGATATATATTGCAGATTTAATTTGAGCAGAGCTTAGCCTATTTCTTTAGCCTGGTAACCTAGTGCACACGAACTAGGTAATAACTAATACAGCATTTACGATAACTCACGAGATCAAATTCTTACAACGAATGACAAAGTGCAATACTTCATCCATCGAATTAACGATGATCCGTCAAATTAATGACGAACGACAAAGTACAATACTTTATCTATCGAATTAACGATGATCCGTCAAATTAATGACGAACGACAAAGTATAACCCTAATGTGGGCGGCACTTAAACATCCATTGAGTACATCGATCGATCGGACAATGAATCGTAATAGCGATTGAGTTAATACCCTGTATCGTAGCAGCACCCCCCTACTAATTAGTGATTTGTGTGTGTTTTGAGAGTAATTGGACAATAATTCAGCGTATATTTGGAGTTTCTTCGTCGTTTTTGCGCCCAGAATCAAGTCCCAACATCCTCTATTTATAGTCGAATTTTGACCCTTAGGCGGCCCGCGTGAGTTTTAAGCTAACTTGAGGCGGCCCGCGAGAGAATTTATTTTATGTATAGGGTTGCCACGTGTGGGACTAGGCTAGCTGAGTCGACGAAATCATTAATTTCAACTTCGTCCGCAAGTTATTAGGATAATCGTCAAGTAGGGAATACCCCCCCCCCCCCTGAGTTTTAGGGGCCCTAATCCTGATTCTGAAAATTCTGAAAATTTTAGGGTTCGCGTAGAATTACTTGGGTGTTTCAATTAGGGTTTCCTATTGAATAAAATAATAATATAACTAGGACTTTTAATGAGGGTTGTTACAATAGCCTAGTGGAGATGAATATTTTGCTTCATATTTTTCAAATTTATTGGGTTTCCTCCTGAATTGGTGTATGGTTATTATAGCCTAGTGGAGATGGATATGATCGGCTGATTCTGCTGATGGCCTGATGATACTCCAATGATCCGTCAGTGATCCAAATTTACCGTTAAAAATATACATATTGAGCAATGAATTCTGTTTTTATTGTTGCACAGTTGCCTATAATATTTATACAATATTAACTATCAACATTCTTGAGCTTCTTAAGTTGTACTCATGGTTGTATTTCTTTTTTTAACGGTCAACGATATAAAAACCCAGGTAATCCAATGGCTAAATTTGACCCTATACGCCCGCGGTCGCAGAGTTCATATTTTGTGCTCACTATTACCAATTCTGAGGAAAACCCGCCGTCCGAAAGCCTATTGCGATAAAACCCAATCAGGCTTGGGCCTTGGAGGTTTGTTACACATATTTAATTTATTATATATTAATTTGTCACTTTGGTGAGTATCATGGTTTGTATTTTGTAACATGGGTTTTAGTGGGTTCTACACACCTTTTGTTTTTTAATCTTTAATTTTTTTCCAATTAAACCAATATTTTTATAGTTTTTACAATTTAACCCTAACACTTTTTTTGCTTTCAACTTTAGTCTATATACTTTTCATCTTTTACAAATTTGTATTTTACGTTCCGGTCTAGATTTTGCGAGTTAACACATTACAACGTACGTACGTGTGTGGTTCAACATTTTTACGCTTATTTTTGTCCCATTTAACGACCCATCATATTGACTTTTTTACGTCCCTTATCGCAACGCGAGGGGCTTAATACTAGTTATGTTTAGTTGTTATGTTATGTTATATATATATATATATATATATATATATATATATATATATAGATATAGTGTGGGGTTCGGCTACAAAGTCCATTCTTCTTACAAAGTGTACAAAGTCATAAATTATGTATGGTGTATGGGTTGAACATATCCACAAAACATGAGACATAGACATTATAGCCTAGTGGAGATGAATATTTCGCTTCATATTTTTCAAATTTATTGGGTTTCCTCCTGAATTGGTGTATGGTCATTATAGCCTAGTGGAGATGGATATGATCGGATGATTCTGCTGATGGCCTGATGATACTCCAATGATCCGTCAGGGATCCAAATTTACTGTTAAAAATATACATATGGAGCAATGAACTCTGTTTTTATTGTTGCACAGTTGCCTATAATATTTATACAATATTAACCATCAACATTCTTGAGCTTCTTAAGTTGTACTCATGGTTGTATTTCTTTTTTTAACGGTCAACGATATAAAAACCCAGGTAATCCAATGGCTAAATGTGACCCTATACGCCCGCGGTCGCATAGTTCATATTTTGTGCTCACTATTACCAATTCTGAGGAAAACCCGCCGTCCGAAAGACTATTGCGATAAAACCCGATCAGGCTTGGGCCTTGGAGGTTTGTTACACATATTTAATTTATTATATATTAATTTGTCACTTAGGTGAGTATCATGGTTTGTATTTTGTAACATGGGTTTTAGTGGGTTCTACACACCTTTTGTTTTTAATCTTTAATTTTTTCCAATTAAACCAATATTTTTATAGTTTTTACAATTTAACCCTAACACTTTTTTGCTTTCAACTTTAGTCTATATACTTTTCATCTTTTACAAATTTGTATTTTACGTTCCGGTCTAGAGTTTGCGAGTTAACCCGTTACAACGTACGTACGTGTATGGTTCAACATTTTTACGCTTATTTTTGTCCCGTTTAACGACCCATCATATTGACTTTTTACGTCCCTTATCGCAACGCGAGGGGCTTAATACTAGTTATGTTTAGTTGTTATGTTATATATATATATATATATATATATATATATATAGGGTGGGGTTCGGCTACAAAGTCCATTTTTCCTACAAAGTGTACAAAGTCATAAAATACCACAATTTCAACCATAAAACACACTTAAATCCCACAAATAACGGAGTGAAGATCACTAAAACACAATAGCAAAACCCTACCAATCCATAAAAACTTCAAACACACCATCATAAAACTAAGAATATAAAACACAACATGATAATCAACATAAAACACAGTAATGTTAGTCATTTGATAATCAAGGCCTTATCATGTAAAACACAACACAAAACCCACAAATATGGCGTTTTAGTAATCTTCACTTTGTTATTTTTGGGTTTTGCGTATGTTTTATGGTTGACATTATGATGTTTTATGACTTTTTACACTTTGTAGGAAAAATAGACTTTGTAGCAAACTCCCACCCTATATATATATACATGCACACTATTACATAGGTAAGAGTGTAATATTACGTGTCAAGATTAGGGATCAGTATTCGGTACTATCGATAGATTCGGTATGGTATTTGGTACCTACCTTTTTAGAATTCAATATCAATATTTTTAGTATTGGTATGTGTTCGGTAGAGATACCATATAGAGGTGAACATTTTGTAACGAGTATCGGTGTCGTACTGATAGATTCGTTACGCTATTGGGTACCGTTAGATTTGGTACAGTATTCGATACTTGCTATTCAAGAAATTCAACATTGGTACTTTTGGTAGGGGAATCGGTTCGGTAACGATACCATATATATATAGGATTAGGTTCAAACGTGAACAAAATCCCAAGAGTGAACTGCGTGAACTGATCTGGGCCCTTGATTTTTATGATCTTGTGATTTTTAGTGAATGGCAAGATGGTAATTATTTGGTTATTTGTTACTATTTAATTAAGTGAATAAGGGTATATGTGTAATTTACATTTTAACTTGATTGCATAAATCTCGTTTATCTCCACATTTAGGTTTCAAAATCCCACACAAATCTTTCTCTCTCACATATCATCGCCGCCGACATCAACGAAAAGCAGAGGAGACCATCGAAGCTAGCAAGTCGCCAGAACTGCACACTTTCTGCTGACCTGGCCGAAAAATCCTAATGCCGATTCACTAAGAATCCCTTTAATATCGCACATCCAGTTTTACAAGCCCTAATATTCATATTTTATGCAACAACCGTCAATCTCTCTCTCTTTCATTATTGTTCTGATGGATATCGATCTGACACCACGTAAAAACGTGTCCAATTATGTAAAGACACGTGTCCTAAACTCTAAACATGTGAAAGATTGAGTTTGAAGGACTAAAGTTGTCGAACAGTGAAACTATGTGTCCGGAGGGACTAAAAGTGTCAACATGCCAAACTTGTGCCTCTGAATGACCATACGTGATGAATATATTCTTAAACGAGTGATTGATTGGATATAAGAAGCCGTTTGTAAAAATAATCGGAAGATTATTAAACTACAAGGGTTAAACATGTCAACATGTTAATTCTGACCTCTGAGTGACCTTTTAACAAACCCAAGGCTTTGAAATATTCAAATATACTCTCAAGAATAAGTAATATAAATTTCACGTGATTTCGAGATCGTTAAGCATGTTTTCAAGACTTTGGGTGAAAAGTGTCAACTTGACGAAACTTGCATTTATTGTGATATTTAACGAAACCGAGCTTAACGAAGTTTGATTGTACATCCTTGAGCCTTTACAAACTAACTACAAGGACCTTATACGCCAAAAATAAGGTTAAAAGGGGTTTTAAATGGCCAGGGACTGAATTGGACAAGTTTAAAACTTGTTTAACCTGTTTCCCGGTTCCAGGCGGGCCGCGTAGCCCCCAAAGATCTCTTACGCGGGCCGCGTAAAATTCCCCAGCTCAGAAACAAGCTGCCAGGTGCGGGTTATCATCTCCAAACCGACTTAAACTCGTTTGTAACGATCCTAGGGGCTGTATCATGGATTTATTTTACCACTAGGACACCTGGAGTGATCCTAGGAAGTCCTATTACAGCTGCAATTGATCCACGAGCTTGGAATTTAGTATATAAGGAACACTTGTGTAGTGTTCTTATGCACATAAGTTGTAACAACTTCAAAGGGACTCATCTCTGGAGCTTGCAAGGATTAGGAGAAGATTTGGAAGTGTAGAAAAGATAGCAAGGACAATTAGTAAGAGTCTTATTACCTGCTTAGTTGTTTTAATTAGCTTAATAACCGAAAAGTCAAACTTATCGTCATTAAGCTTTGACTTTCGGATTAATCACAAATGGTCCAGCCACTGATCAAAACGAAAGTGGTTATGGAACCATATTAATGTAGGTGATTAACCCTTAAAAGGGCACCTCCTAATTATTTCGTTTGACTAGTTAATTGTCGGGTCAAACTAGTTTGACAAAAAGTCAAACTGGACAGAAAGTTAAAAATGAATAAAATTAATAAACCAGAGGTTCTAAATTATATTTTAACATTCTAATGACTTGTTAATTAATATTAGAACATGTTTTATCAGTCTTAACCCGACAATTATCAGTCTAAGGTC
Organism: Helianthus tuberosus; assembly: GCA_030545235.1. Taxonomy (NCBI): domain Eukaryota; kingdom Viridiplantae; phylum Streptophyta; class Magnoliopsida; order Asterales; family Asteraceae; genus Helianthus; species Helianthus tuberosus. The sequence continues at coordinate 25,200 of JARYGA010053572.1, forward strand.
AATTTATAACCGAAAGTCGCAAAAGCTTGACTATTGCTTTGACTTTCAGTTCTGACCCGTTCAAGCTTAATTCTCCCATGTTTTAAGCTTCCATTAGGACCACATTACTCAGTAGTATAACCCTCTGGAGTTATAATGCATGGTTCTTAGTGGTTTGAATTATATGCTCTTGATCGTTAATATGCTTATAAATGCTATAAATGCCCTTTTGACATAAAAATGAGATTTTTAGAAATGTGAGAGGAAAAAAACCTTTTTTACTGAATTATAAACTTGTCCTAAAAATTTGACATCAGTTTGAGGTCTAGATTAGGAGTTATGCTCAATAGCGTAATTAGAAAGCTTTTTATTAATTAAACGGCGTAATTAGCATAAAGCCTATCTAAACCCAAATTTTGACACCAAAATTTTTACCCACTGATGTAATATAATATTTTGGGATTTTTGAAGATTTTTAATTATTTTTAAACTGATCATATCATAGGGTTCTAGCTTTAATTCGGTAATTGTCGGTTATACCCTTTTCTTGAATAAAATGAGTTTTACATAATATTTTGATATCAAACTTTTTGCTACTGATTCTATATGATAAATAAAATATTTTGAACCTTATAAACTGATCAAAAACTCAGATTTCCTATTTTAACCCGAAAATCGCTTAAAAACCGACTTTTACGCGTTTTAAGCACATAGTATGGGTTAAAACTATTTTTAACATATAAGACTTAATACCTACTGATGTTTTTAATAAATTTTATACTTTAACAGTAAGCAAAAGTTTTAAACTCAGATTTCCAAAATTGACCTTTAAAGCTTATGTGAAATTACCAAAATGCCCCTTCGGTGCATAATTGGTTATAAATGATAAATTTCACATATAGACAATACCCTACTGATATAACTTATTAAATAAATTATTTTTACTGATTTCAAAAGACCAAAACTTCAGTTTATTATAAAATCTCTTTTATAAGTATTAAAATTACCAAAATGCCCTTTCGGGACTTAAATTGGTTTTAAATACTTTTTGGGCATATATGTTAACATCTTACTGATGTATAAACATATTTTAAGCATATTAACAATTAAGACTTGTATATAATTCATTTGGTTACCCGTTACGCGTTTATGCGTTCGGATCGGTTTATGTGACTAGTTTACATAAAATAGCCGAAACGGGTTAAACCTTATCATTTAATCTTCAAATTTCAGAATATGTTTAGTTTATCCATATTATACAAGTATCCAAGCTTGTCGGGTCTAAACCATATTCTATTTCGGTCTCCGCTTAATCTAGCGTTTAGAACCGTAAAGTTTCTTCCTAGCTAACCGGTCTAGGTCCTTGACATAACTAAAGACCCGTTAGCATCCTAATAGGTTATTAAACCTTCTAATACAGATTAGTAGCATCCAGTAGAAGGTACCATCAAAAAGCTTTAGGATTATACTGCTGAGTTATCTTTCACATTAGCTCAGGTAAATACTTTTAACTTATTTTCCCTTATACGGGTTTAGGATATGGTATTATAATAATACCACTTGGTCGGGTATGAAATCATTTAATCGGATTGTGATTAATAAATTTACATAACCCGTTTTAATCTGTCTTGTTTGATAACATAAACATTGGGGGGTTAATTCGACCGTGTCCTGGATATCCTCGGCTCATTTCATTTGAAAATGGCCACGACCTATGAACGGGGTGTAGGCATACACCTGACAGATGAAAATGCTAAAATATAAACCCACATGTTGGGGATAACTCCTTTGTGGGTTCTATAAGTGGTGAGTCGGTTAATCATGACCAGCTACCAACCGGCCCCAATTGTAAGACAAACATGTAAATCTGTATACAAGATTATCTTTAATAGTTATCCCAAGTTATAAATGATTTGTGCCATGTGCACTTAAATAAATTTCTATAAATGTTTTTCAAAAGAGCCAGTTAATTGTATTACCTGTGTAAACTGACGTATTTTCTAAAGATTGATTGACAGGTACCTCTCGTAATAGACTGGAGCTATTAGGTGTCGTATAAGAGGATCTTGCAAATCCCTAAGATACCTGAAGTCTATTATTTTGTTTCTTTGTATTATTTATGATCCGCCTGTGGATCTTATTATATTCCAGTCTGTATATTCTTTCACTCGGACACTCAGACATTATGGTTTGTAATAGTTTATTCACCAAGCCTTCCGCTGTGCTTTTATATTGTGTGTATTGACTATGATGATATCAACTACATCACGATACTCCCCGCCGGGCCCACCGGTAATATGTGGAAATATCGGGGTGTGATAATAGAACAGGGGAAATCATCTTTTATGCAACAACCATCATACTCTCTCTCTCTTTCATTACTGTTCTGATCGATATAGAACAGGGGAAGTCCGTCGAAGTTAACTAGATGCCGGAATAGTCAAACGATTTTCAACATCAAAGGTACACAATGATAAACTGTAAATGTGTATATGATTCAGTAAATCGATTCACGTTGGGTATGTTTTATACATCTTTGAAGAACATCAAATCGGAAGGTAGGGTTTCTTTAATCTCTTGTAATAGTTGTTTAATCATGATTTTTTGGTCCAATGGTGTGTTTTGATAAGTCATAGTTCGAGTAGATGATTAAATTATTTGAAAGGATATGGTTAATTTAAGAAGACAGTTGATTGTACTCTGTTTTTGAGGCATTATAAGCGTGGTAAGGTTATGCTATTTGGTTGATTTGGTGCAAAATCTTTGAAGTACACATGTGTACAGCGAGCACAAGAGTTTGGAATTCATTGGTTATATAAAGTCGTTGATGTACACTTGTGTATGGACGTCAAATTAGTATACAATTGTCAATTATACTGATTAATATTTAATTGGGGAAAAATGTTATTAATCTTTGCTAAAAGTGACTAGTGTGTGGCTAACTGTTGAAATATACATGTGTGTGTGTTGGTTCTTAGCCTGTGAAGAAACACTGACTAATTAAGGGACTAATTAGTTTGGCTTATGTTTCTACCATGATGGTTAATCTTCTTTATGGTTTCCTGAGCTCCTTAATGACCGCGGTTATCTGCAAAACAGAACACCGTTACTCGTTAAGAGGGGAATGTGGGGGTTTCCCTTTTAACCGGGCTCCGGCGTGAGAATAAGCGACTGTATTGGTGGAGAGAATTAAGTATTAAGTGAGAGTAGAGGGAATGGAATGAATTAACCTGTGAAGTGAGGTCTCTATTTATAGCCGGAGTAGTGTAAGAGGGTATGGGCTGATGGGCCTTGGGCCGGAAGGCGACAACATGGAGGATATGCTCCTTGTCTCATTGGTGTCGACCGTTAGTGGCCTCTAGGAGCTTTCTGGAGCTGGCGCAATGTGATTGGAGCCACGTGTCACCGTTGTCGGCCTGACCGCCCTTCTGCCATCAGCAGGTAAGTGGAGATCGTGGGGCAGTTGTCTCTGCCTTATGATTGGTGCCATGTAGGCGTCCTTGAGTACTTTTTGTCTCCTGCAAGTCAGATGATCGTGGAGCACGATTGAGCAGAGCCAGAGGGACGTTGATTGGCTCTTTTCTTCTGCCACTTGTACCTTGTGTACTATTTGGGGTAGCCTTGCGCTGCTTTCCTGCACGAGTCTTGATGGGCACGTTCACTAACTCGCGCGGGGTTTAGGTGACTGAGTATTCTTTCGATATGCTAAGTGTTGTTATTGTAGCTTCTTATTGGCTAGGTCTCGCGCAAGGTAAAGTAGAGCATGGTGTAACTCGCGCGAGGTCAAAGATAGGAAGCTTTTTGAATAAGGAGTATGGTCCCGCGCGCAACCTATACGGAGGTTTGCGCGGATTTTTGGGACCATACCCCTTCAAGTCCCCCCAGTTCAGTGCTGCACCATGCGCAAGGCAAGTGGTTGGAGCTCTGGACTTAAAATAAAAGTTATGGAAAATGCTTCTTTGGCTTTGGTAGATGGGGCGCGTGTAACCTTTTATTGGTTACAACGGCGCGACAACCGGATTGGGTTCAGGTGGGTTATTGTCCTGCTGTGTAGGCGCGCAGGGTTATAAAGGAACTGTTAACCCTGCGCGGCCTTTGTTGCTTCTTCATGAAGTTTGTAGTAATTTATGGCGGGAAAAACTTCGAAATTTGAACTCTGACAGGTTGGTGAAGAAAGTCGTGGTTGGTGACGACTGAGTTGACCTCTGACGGTTGTCATCATCTTGTTCCTGACGAATCGTATTTCCGTCAGAGAGTGAGGCCCACGCGCGCGTGGTAACCGTCACTCCGGGAAACACGCCTTACGTGGCGTTTTCTGATTGGCCTCGCTCGCGGTGATTCCGGCACGGTTACCCATCGCATTAAATGCGATGGGTGTATATATCCGAAGAGGCATGAGGGCTGATCACTTTCTCTTCTACTCTTCTCCTTATTCCCTCTTCGATTTCCTTTGAATCTTCAAAGTTTGAAGAACACGGTTGCAGCAGATCTTCAAGTTCTTGAAGAACATCGTAGCAGATCATCAAGCTTGTTTCCAGAATATTCAAGACCTTTGTTTCTGTCAATGGCTGAAGAACAACATGAAGATAATCCCGGAGAAGAGGGTCCCGTTCCCGTTCTCCGGTGGGATTTGGGTCTTTTCGAGCAGATCGTTCGTGGCTTCCTGTTTCCACCGGAGTGGGATGCCAGGTACCCCGGCCAGAACCAGACGGCCGCAGATGCACCACCGGGGTACATCACCTTGTTCGAAGACTTCTTTCATCAGGGCAACTTCCGGTTGCCGGCGACGAACTTCATGGCTCATATTCTTCAATTTTATGGGTTCCATATATCTCAAATGAGCCCCCCCAGAATGGTTCGGGTTCGACATTTCGAGTTCCTGTGCTGGGCTCATGGCATCGAGCCAACTGTCGAAAAATTCCGGGTCTTCTATCAGCTTCAACGAAATATAGGTTTCTACTCTTTTGCCAGTCGTGGCACCGCCAAGAAGATATTGCTGAACCCTCCCAAGAGTTTCCATGACTGGAAACCAAAATTCTTTTATATACGCGAGGAGGTTATTCCCATCGCCATGACGTTTCGCGCCTGGAATGAAGCGATTGTGAAAGAAGACTTGGCGATTCCCAAGACTGAGGCTTGGTATCGGGAGCTTACTGCTACCCCCAACCGAGTGTTTGGGGAAAATGTCTTGGTAGCGGCGCGGATGAGCGATCAATGGCTGCCTGATAGCCAAGACGTCCCTGTCTTGAAGTTCCAGGATAACGGTTAGTTAATTCGTTTGTTTTGTTGCAATTCGTTTCACAACTGTTTATTTATTCAATTTGTCTTGTAGAGGCGCGCCTGTATCAAGCTGCGTTCTCTACCTTTGGTGGGTCTATGAGCGTGCGCCCGCTCCGGGCTGGGGAGGAGTATTGGTATGAACAAATCAAGGGTAATTTCATGTACCCGGTTGCTGACGCATTTGCCGCGCCGCCTACTGCAACTGAAGGTGCGCTAATACCTAACCCTCGTCCCTTGCGCTCTGTTACTTCTGCTGGGAAAGAGGTTGTCTATCTTTCCAGCGAAGAGTCTGTGGGGTCTTCAAACGGGGAGTTAAGTTCCTGGTCTACCATCTTTGCAGGTGTGCTGCGCGATTTGGGCATTGACCCTGAAGAGAAGAAAAAACCACCCAAGAAGAAGAAGGTGATCAACCTTGGGCCTGAAGTGGCAAGTAAAAAAGGTGGGAGCAGCCGCGCAGCTGCTGGTGCTGCTGGTAAAGGTACTCTTCGGCTTCGTCAGAGTGACTTGAAAGATTATGTGATAATTAGTGACTCACTTGAAGGCTTGTCGCGCGCAGGCGAGAAGAAAGCTGGAGCGGGTAGCTCGAAAAGTGGGGGTAGCGCGGGTTCTCGTAACCCGGATGCTGGCGCTACTCCATCCTCAGTTGCGCATGAAGACGAGGAAGAAGAAGAGGAGGCTGCTGAAAAGTTGATCAGCAGAAAGAGAGTTAGAAGCGAAACTACAGCTCGTGTCTCAGCTGTGCCCGGAGCTGGTGAGGTTCCCTTGATTGGGAAGCGGAGCAACTTGCGCTCGCTTTACAAAGTTTCTCCGGGTTAGTTCTTTAGTTACGTTATTTTGTTGCCTTCGCTCTTTTTAACACTTTGTTTTTGCAGAGGTTAAGAAGACGACCCCAGAGAAGGGTGTGGTGTTCCTAGATCCGGTAGAGCCGGTGCATAAGAGGCCGAAGGTTACTGTTAAGACTTTTAAAGCGGTGGAGTCTGAGATGGCAAAGCATGCTGTCGAAGTCGAGAAGGGTAAAGCTGGCGCGACAGAGAAAAGCGCGTCTGAAGAAGAGAAGAGGAAGGCTGATGAGATGCGTAGGAAAGCCGAAGCTGATGAAGATCGACGGAAGAAGGCTGAGGATGAGAAGAGAAGGTTGGTTGAGCATGAGAAGAAGAAGCTAACTGAGCAGGAGAAAAACAGGCTAGCTGAGCAGGAGAAGAAGAGACTAGTTGAGCAGGAGAAAGAGAAGGAGAAAACCGCTGCTGACAAGTCTGTTGGGATCTCTACTGGAAAAGGTCCCGCCTCTGGTTCGGGCGGTGTAAAACAAGGTGCGCCGCCGCGCTCTCCGATAGGCCCCCGTGATACTGTGGGGGATATTTATTACAAGTCTTACACGGAAGAGAGCCGTGGTGACGCTCCGCACCAACCGCCATGGGGCTTAAAGCAAAAGGATACCTTCCAAGAATCCGCGCCTTGCCGCGATTGGTTGCTGAACTCCATTCCTCCAGGTGAGGTTGATCGCCAAAGAGCGCGCACCCATAGCGGTTTATATCATGCGTATGTTGTTGGCGAAGCCAACACCCGTGCTGCTAACCAGGAGATTGTACGGGAATGGCGAACCCTGGTTAGGGAGAGGGATGATTGGGAGAAATACCGCGATCGGATTCTAAGGCGTGCCACTGAGTTGGAAAAATCTAGAACTGCCTTTGACGAAGAAAGGGCAAAGTTCGAGGCTGATCGGAAATCAGAAGAGTGGGGGCGCGAGGGCTTGAGAAGCAAACTTCAAGCTGCTGAACAACAGTTGTCAAAAGAGAAAGCTGAGTTCAAACGCATCTGTGAGAAAGACAATGAGCGCGCGGCTGCGGCTCGCAACAAAATAGTCGACCTTGAAGCTAAGGTTGCTATGTTGACGGCGAAGGTAGAGGATGCGCAAACTGCGCAAGCTGCTAAAGAGCAGGCTGAGGTTTGAGAAACTTCTTATTCTGTTAAATACTTTCGTTTAGTATGTTAACCAAGTCTTTTATCCCTTGCAGGCCGAATTGGCTGAGGTAAAGGCGCAATTGTCTGGCAGAGACAAGGATTTGACTGCTAAGGACGTCGAGATCGCTGAGCTGAAGCGTCGTTTGAGGGAGCAAATTGAGAAAAGCGAGTCCTTGGAGATCGATCTCGAAGCTGAGAAGGTTAAAGCTGCCACTGCCGACGAGGCCAAACAAAAGGCTGAGGAGGCGCGAGACATTAGCACCGCTGCTCTTAATGTAGCACAAAACAACTACTCTGAAGCTCAAGGTATCGTGGATACTTTGGTCTCTGAAGCCGAGTGGCTGCGTGGTCGTGGAATGGTGCTGGTATGATTCCTTTTGACTTTAATTTGATTTATTTAGACCTGTTGGCTAAAGTATTGCGTTTGTTGTAGATGGCCAACTCCATCCTAAATGCTGGAGAATTGGATAAGGCTGTTGCGGCCGTTATAGATGCTTCCCTCGCAGTTGGTCACCGTAAAGGCTATGTTGAATGTGCGCAACATGCATCAGTTATGCTTGGACAGGAGTTCGATACTAGTCACTGCTCAGTGACTGATGAAGCTGAGGCTGAGCTAGCCCGCGCGAAACATGGTTATGATCATCTATCCATTCCGGTGATGGACTTGGTTACTGATGCGCTGAAGCATGATGACTGGTGTCAGCGGCTAAAGAATATCCTTGATCCACCGGAGACTGTTGAGCTCTCGGATGAGGAGGAAGCTGCGGGTGGTGATGGCGATGGTAAAGGTGATGGTGATGGTAAAGGTGATGGTGATGGTGATGGCGATAAGCGTGACGATGATCCTGATGATAGCTTTGAATAGGCTAGTACTTTTTAGGCTTTGTGCCTTGTAATTTTGTTTATGCTTTGAATGTAAGCTCTTGCGCAGTCGCGCTATTTTTAAATGGAAAGAACACTTCGTTGTCTATATAACTGTTGCGCGGTTGCGCTTGTATTAAATATGATGTTTGTTTAATCCTTTCCTGTTACAATTATTGCACTGTTGTTAGAAACTTTGGTTAAGTTAGCGCGAATAAATGTAAGAGTTGCTCTTGGGCGAGCGTAACTGGAGTGTTTTCGTGCTAATCAGAAGTTTAACATGCATTTGTAACGAAAGGAGTCAGCGTAAAAGAAAACATGTCGTATGCTTTCATCAACTTAGAAACAGGCGCTTAGGCCAAACATACATTGCTTGTAACGTAAAAGGTGTGTAGCCAACATGGAAAGGTAAAAGGCGCATGGCCAACATTAGTGGATAAAGGCGCAGGGCCCAGAATAGTCACATATAGCATTTGCGCAGTTGTTGCGCATTCCACGTGCGCGGGATGATGTGTCCATCCAAGGTGCGCAATTTGTAAGCCCCTTTTCCTAGCACTTCGTGAACCAAGTATGGGCCTTCCCACCTGGGCGCTAGTTTCCCTGGGTGTTCGGCGTTTGAGGCTTCATTGTCTCGAAAGACGTATTCCCCTGGAGTGAAGGTACAGATGCGGACTCGCGCATTGTAGTACCTTTCCAGTTGGGTTTTGTACTTGGCTGTGACAACTCGAAATTTAGAACCTTTCGTTGTACGCTTGAACACTAAATGACTAACTAATTTGATGATTTAATGAATGATAAGTGAACCTTTTATATGATTATGTGTTATGTTATATGTATGCTTGTGTGTATGTATGCGAGTATGTATATGAACCGAGACACAAGAACCCGACTCGAGACCATGTGGTCTCGAGTGAACAATGCAACATGTGGGCCGGTTGGGCCGCACCTCATTTAACCCACCCGAAACCTACTAGGACTAGTATATATATCATGCTCCTAGCAAACCTTGCCATTCTTTGGGCAATCCACACACACACTCTCCTTCTCCCTCACTAAAACCCTAAACCACAACATTTTCTTCTCCTTCTTCTCGGATCAAACCGGTGACCACAAGGAGACCCGGTTAAGCTCATCATCATCACTCGAACACTCATCTTCCTTACCAACTCGGCACCATCTCACAACCGGTTAGTGTTTTATGTTGTTGTTATTGTTAAATGTTGTGAATGATATGGTGTAGCTAGAATAATTGTACAAATGATGATGTTCTCATGTATCGGATGTGTGTGATGTTGGTAGTCGGTTAACATGTTTTAATTTCGGGTATATTGCTAAAGAGCTCATGATATCTTGTATCAAAAATGTGATTCAAATCATAAAATGTGGATGTTCATAAAACCGGCTTGCATATGTGTAATACCATGCTAATTAGATTAGTGTAGAGTTGATTTTGATATGTTATGTGATGATTTGAAACCATTAGATGAGTATATTCAAGTGTGTTGCCTTGTTTCGTTTGTGATTGATGCTAGAAACCAGGAATATGATGAACAAATTTGATTAATCAACATGAACATGACTTGAATATGTGAAGAACTTGATGAATGTCATATGAACATGATATGAATATTTGAAATGTATGTGTTTGATCCGTTTTTGGTTAAGGTTAGACAAATAAACATGTTTAAGTGGAGAGTACAAATTGTTGCATGATAACAAAACCCCATTGGATAGTACACTGTACCGAATCAGCCTATGTCTAGTCGAAACCTTCGGTTGCGACTCGAGACCACTGCATGATGAGTCAAAATCCCCCGGTTGCGACATCAATTGCGAGTCGCAAACGCCTGGTTGCGACTCGAAACCAAAACAGCACAACTCGAAATCTCCGTTACGAGTCCGGTTGCGACTCGAGACCAAAACAGCATGAGCCGAGACCACGGTTACGAGTCCTGTTGCGACTCGAGACCGTGACCATGATAACTCGAGACCGCCGATTGCGACTCAGATTGCGAGTCGGGAACACTTGATTGCGACTCGAAACCAACATATGCGTGCTGAATTGGACTTGCATGATTATGGGCTTAGTGTTTGGGCCGGACCTTGGACTTTGTTTATTTATGGGCATGTTACTGTTCGTTCAACTCGTATGCATTACTTGCAAACTGCCATGCTTATATGTGAAAGCCACGAACGATACTTGAATACAACGTGCTAGCATACGTGTAGAAATATACGTGTACTATTTGAATACGAACCTGATTGGTATGATACAACTATGATAGGACGTGAGTAGCCACAACATTGCTTGTTTGACTTTTCTGTGTTTCTACCGAGCAAACCAAGGTGAGTTCACACCCTCTACAAAGCATGGGATTCCCAGGGGTCGGGAATTGGGGTTAAGGAACGTGGGTTCCTCGTCCTCCTTGGGTAGGACAGCAAAGGTTCAGGAATGTAAATTCCTCGTCCGCACGGACAGATAACTCGTACTAGACCAAAACTCTATCGCGAAGTCCCTCCTTTTTATATCGACTTAATCGCCGGGCCAATGGCGAGCGGGTCATTAGTTAGATAGCGCTATTTAGGTCTGACAAACCTCACACCGTGCCGCAGAGGACGGGCGTGAACTAATGGATCTGGGGCACGTCAATGATGATAGACATTGACAGTTTCAGGGCACATAAACATGACTACAATCAGCAGTCGATATGGTAACGAGTCTAGTGTATACATGGGGTAGCCCCCACGGCCGAAATGCCAGATAACTAACACGGGGTAGCCCCCACGGCTGAATAGCCGGAGTAACCGGGAATAAACAAGACACGTTTTTAACTATGGGGTAACCCCCACGGCAGGATGCCAGCTAAAGGAAACTGTTTTCGAAACAACTTAAAACGAACACCCAACCGTGAACTCACTCAACTTGTTGTTGACTCGTTACTACATGCTTTGCAGGTCCTTAGGTTCTTAGCTGGAGTTTGCATGGAGGAGGATCGTTGTGGAACATGGACGACTGTGTGCCATGTTAAACTTTGAAACAATTAAACTTATGCCTTGTTTTTAAGACTTATGCTTCCGCTTGCAACTTAACTATGTTTGGTTTGAACACCAATTGTATTGGTTGGATTTTTATAACTACTTATACGTTTGTTCAATATGATTGGTGGCTGGATCCTGGTCAGTCACGCCTCCAAGCGGTAGTACTCCGCAGGTGGATTTTGGGGGTGTGACAGATTGGTATCAGAGCCATTGGTTATAGAGAACTTGGTTTTAATTAAGGGAAAAACGTTTTTGTTAAAACCAGACTATAACCTGTACAGTGCTCAACGGTCCACAACGACGCTTCACTCCACATGCAAGGCTCGACATTCTAGGTAATATGGTCTGTGTATATTGCCTACTTGTTAGTTATATAGTGCATTGCTCATGGTATGCTTGGTTAGTATAACCACTGTTGCTTGAACACGTGCGTGCTTGCTCTATCCTATCATCGCACTTTCGCGAACCCCTCTCACTCACGTTCTTCTTGATGTGAAGATCATGTCTGGACGCGTTAACCTAACACAAGCCCAGTTGACGGCTCTGATCAACGAACGAGTTGCCGCAGCACTTGCAGCTGCACACGCAGGAGGTATATCCTGCAGTCCGAACTCATTCTAGGATCTTTAGGATCCTACCCTCGTGAACCAACCTTTGTGTTAAACTCTGTCTTTTCTTTCACCTACGATAGGTCAGCACGTTCAGCCACCCGTGTGCACTTTTAAGACTTTCATGGACTGCCGACCGACTACTTTTAGCGGCACTGAAGGAGCTGTGGGCCTCCTCCACTGGTTTGAGAAACTAGAATCTGTGTTCGAAATGTGCGAATGCCCTGAGGCGCGCAGGGTGAAGTATGCTACTGGTACTCTCGAGGGTTTAGCCCTCACATGGTGGAACGCTCAGGTTCAGATGCTAGGGTTGGTTGCTGCCAATGCCACCCCATGGGAAACTTTTAAGGAGATGATCAAAGAAGAGTACTGCAGTCGTGATGAGATTCACAAACTCGAGGTGGAGTTCTTCAACCTCAAGATGACGGGGTCCGAAATTGAAGCTTATGTGAAAAGGTCGAACGAACTGGCAATCCTGTGCCCTACTATGGTGGATCCTCCCATCAAACGCATCGAACTATTTCTTCAAGGCTTAGTGCCGGAAATCCAAAGTCATGTGACTTCAGCGAACCTCGCCACCTACCAGCAAACCGTTCAGTTAGCTCACCGTCTCACGGACCAGGCGGTGGAACAGAACAAGTTACCAAAACGCATAGGTGCTGCAACTACTTCTGGTACCTCTAGTGACAACAAACGGAAATGGGATGGAACTTCAAGTAAGGGTTCGACTTCTGTTCAGTCCCAGTCTCAGCAGAGAAAGACTGATGACTACAAGAGCCCTAATCAGCAATCGTCTGGTGGTCAAGGCCATGGTGGGTACAAAGGAAATCACCCCAAATGCAATCGCTGCAGCCTGCACCACAGCGGGCCATGCACCAGGGGCAACTGTCATCGGTGCAACAAGCCTGGTCACGCTGCAAAGGATTGCAGGAGCTTATACCCCGCTAATCAGAATCGTCAGCAAGCTCAACAGAACCAGCGCCAACAGCAGCAGCAAGGTGATAACAAAGGGTGCTTTCAGTGTGGAGCTGAAGGCCACTTCAAGAGAGACTGTCCCCAATTGAACAGGAACCAGAACAACAACAACAACAATAACAACAATCAGGGGAATGGTAACAATGGGAACAACAACAACAATGGCGCCAGGGGGCGGATGTTTGTGATTGGCCAAGGTGAAGCAAGGAATGACCCCAATGTCGTGGCGGGTAAGTTCCTTCTCGACGACTTTTATGTTTCAGTTTTATTTGATTCGGGTGCCGATACTAGCTACATGTCACTAGAAGTTAGTCGAATGCTTAAGCGTATTCCAACACCTTTGAACAACAAGCACACCGTAGAGCTAGCAAATGGTAAGAGTTTAGAAGCCACACACATAGTCAAGGGTTGTAGACTTATTCTCGCTGACCAGACCTTCTCTATCGACCTCATTCCTATTGTCTTGGGTAGTTTCGACGTTGTCATTGGGATGGATTGGTTATCCCAACACCGAGCAGAGATTCTTTGCAACGAGAAGGTTGTCCGTATTCCAGGTCCCGGTGGTGAACCTCTCATGATTCATGGCGACAAGAGGAGTGCTGTTGAGAACGTCATTTCTCTCCTTAAGGCCCAAAAGTGCTTGCGAAAGGGCCACACTGCCATTTTGGCTCTCGTTACTGACACCTCAGAAAAAGAGAAGAAGATAGAAGATTTTCCAGTTGTACGCGACTATCCTGAGGTATTTCCTGAGGAATTACCTGGTCTTCCGCCTCATCGCCAAGTCGAGTTTCAGATCGAACTAGCTCCTGGAGCTGCGCCCATAGCCCGTGCACCTTATCGTTTAGCCCCATCAGAGTTGAAAGAACTCTCCACGCAACTACAAGAACTATTGGATAAGGGTTTTATCCGTCCTAGCTCATCGCCCTGGGGAGCTCCAGTGCTATTTGTGAAGAAGAAAGACGGTACCTTCAGAATGTGCATCGACTACCGAGAACTCAACAAGGTGACGGTGAAGAATCGTTATCCTCTACCGCGTATCGATGACTTATTCGACCAGCTGCAAGGGTCGAGCTACTATTCGAAGATCGATTTGAGATCGGGTTATCACCAACTGAGAGTCCGGGAAGAGGACGTCTCCAAAACAGCTTTCAGAACTCGATACGGGCATTATGAATTTTTGGTCATGCCTTTTGGGATGACAAACGCACCCGCGGTTTTCATGGACCTGATGAACCGAGTGTGCAAGCCTTACCTGGACAAGTTCGTTATAGTCTTCATCGACGACATCCTGATCTATTCCAAGAGTCGGGAGGAACACGAGCAGCATCTGCGACTTATTCTGGAACTCCTTCGAACAGAACAGCTTTATGCAAAGTTCTCGAAATGCGACTTCTGGCTTCGAGAAGTCCATTTCCTAGGCCACGTGGTAAACAAGGATGGGATTCACGTTGATCCATCCAAGATAGACTCAATTAAGAACTGGCCTGCACCCCGTACACCAAAGGAAATTCGCCAATTCTTGGGATTGGCAGGTTACTACAGGAGGTTCATAAAGGATTTTTCTAAGATTGCACAGCCTCTCACCTCACTAACGCAGAAGGGCGTTATTTATCACTGGGGAAACGCACAGGAGTTGGCATTTCAGCACCTAAAGGATAGACTTTGTAGCGCACCTATCCTTTCCTTGCCGGAAGGCACAGACGACTTTGTGGTTTACTGCGACGCATCAATTCAGGGTCTTGGTTGCGTGTTGATGCAACGAGATAAAGTTATAGCCTACGCCTCACGCCAACTCAAGGTTCATGAAAAGAACTACACTACGCACGACCTAGAGCTGGGAGCTGTTGTTTTTGCACTTAAATTATGGCGGCATTACCTGTATGGTACCAAGTGCGCCATCTACACCGACCACAGGAGCCTCGAGCATATCTTCAAGCAGAAAGAACTGAATATGAGGCAACGACGATGGGTCGAACTACTAAATGACTACGAGTGCTCAATCAGGTATCACCCGGGCAAGGCCAATGTTGTGGCCGACGCCCTCAGTCGAAAGGACACCGCGCCTAAGCGCGTACGAGCTCTACAACTCACGATCCATTCTAGTCTTCCCTCCCAGATACGAGCTGCTCAGATAAAAGCACTGAAACCAGAAAACGTCAGGGCTGAAGCCCTACGCGGATCGAGGCAACGCTTAGAACAGAAGGAAGACGGTGCTTACTACGTAACGGGACGCGTTTGGGTTCCCCTCTATGGCAACCTACGAGAGCTTGTGATGGATGAAGCACACAAGTCTCGCTACTCGGTACATCCTGGATCGGATAAAATGTACCATGACATCAAAACTACGTATTGGTGGCCTAGCATGAAGGCCCACATAGCAACCTACGTCAGCAAGTGTTTGACTTGTGCGAGAGTCAAGTCGGAATACCAGAAACCATCAGGCCTACTCCAACAACCAGAGATACCTTAATGGAAATGGGAGCAAATTTCCATGGATTTTGTCACTAGCCTACCTAGATCCCAGCGCGGGAACGATACTATTTGGGTGATCGTGGATCGACTCACAAAATCTGCACACTTCTTGGCTATCAAGGAGACGGATAAGTTCTCCACTCTTGCAGAAATATACCTTAAGGAAGTCGTTTCGAGGCACGGGGTGCCCACCTCCATTATCTCAGATCGAGATGCGCGTTTTACTTCAGAGCTGTGGCAAGCGATGCACAAATCCTTTGGCTCACGATTAGATATGAGCACAGCGTATCACCCTCAGACGGACGGACAGTCCGAGCGCACTATTCAAACCTTAGAAGACATGCTTCGTGCATGCGTAATCGACTTTGGCAACCGCTGGGAAAAGCATCTGCCACTTGTGGAATTCTCGTACAATAACAGCTACCACACCAGCATTAAAGCTGCTCCATTTGAGGCATTGTACGGACGTAAATGCCGGTCACCTCTTTGCTGGGCAGAGGTGGGAGATAGTCAGATCACTGGTCCAGAATATGTGGTAGACACGACCGAACAAATTGCTCAAATACGAAAACGCATGACGGCAGCTCGCGAACGTCAGAAAGTTTACGCCGACATGGGCAGGAAACCACTTGAGCTCCAGGTTGGGGAGCGGGTACTACTCAAAGTTTCACCCTGGAAGGGTGTGGTTCGTTTTGGTAAACGCGGTAAACTTAACCCACGATACGTTGGACCTTTCGAAGTCATTGAGAAAATAGGCAGGGTGGCCTACAGACTAAACTTACCAGCGGAACTCGGTGCAGTTCACAACGTTTTTCACGTGTCAAATCTGAAGAAGTGTCCGTCAGATGAGACCCACGTAGTTCCTCTGAAGGAACTCACTATCGACGAACAGTTACGATTCGTCGAGGAACCAGTCGAAATCACGGACCGGGATGTTAAGGTCCTTAAGAGCACCAGAATACCTCTCGTTCGAGTTCGTTGGAACTCACGTCGCGGCCCAGAGTTCACCTGGGAGCGCGAAGATCAGATGAAACAAAAGTATCCCCAACTGTTCGCAAACAATACACCCACTACTGAGGCCGAAGCTACGGAATTTCGGGACGAAATTCCAGATCAACGGGGGGTGGATGTGACACCCCAGGAAAACCATACAACTTAACTAGCTTCCTCAGTGAGTGCCTACCAAATTTCGGGACGAAATTTCTTTCAACTTGGGGATGATGTGACAACTCGAAATTTAGAACCTTTCGTTGTACGCTTGAACACTAAATGACTAACTAATTTGATGATTTAATGAATGATAAGTGAACCTTTTATATGATTATGTGTTATGTTATATGTATGCTTGTGTGTATGTATGCGAGTATGTATATGAACCGAGACACAAGAACCCGACTCGAGACCATGTGGTCTCGAGTGAACAATGCAACATGTGGGCCGGTTGGGCCGCACCTCATTTAACCCACCCGAAACCTACTAGGACTAGTATATATATCATGCTCCTAGCAAACCTTGCCATTCTTTGGGCAATCCACACACACACTCTCCTTCTCCCTCACTAAAACCCTAAACCACAACATTTTCTTCTCCTTCTTCTCGGATCAAACCGGTGACCACAAGGAGACCCGGTTAAGCTCATCATCATCACTCGAACACTCATCTTCCTTACCAACTCGGCACCATCTCACAACCGGTTAGTGTTTTATGTTGTTGTTATTGTTAAATGTTGTGAATGATATGGTGTAGCTAGAATAATTGTACAAATGATGATGTTCTCATGTATCGGATGTGTGTGATGTTGGTAGTCGGTTAACATGTTTTAATTTCGGGTATATTGCTAAAGAGCTCATGATATCTTGTATCAAAAATGTGATTCAAATCATAAAATGTGGATGTTCATAAAACCGGCTTGCATATGTGTAATACCATGCTAATTAGATTAGTGTAGAGTTGATTTTGATATGTTATGTGATGATTTGAAACCATTAGATGAGTATATTCAAGTGTGTTGCCTTGTTTCGTTTGTGATTGATGCTAGAAACCAGGAATATGATGAACAAATTTGATTAATCAACATGAACATGACTTGAATATGTGAAGAACTTGATGAATGTCATATGAACATGATATGAATATTTGAAATGTATGTATTTGATCCGTTTTTGGTTAAGGTTAGACAAATAAACATGTTTAAGTGGAGAGTACAAATTGTTGCATGATAACAAAACCCCATTGGATAGTACACTGTACCGAATCAGCCTATGTCTAGTCGAAACCTTCGGTTGCGACTCGAGACCACTGCATGATGAGTCGAAATCCCCTGGTTGCGACATCAATTGCGAGTCGCAAACGCCTGGTTGCGACTCGAAACCAAAACAGCACAACTCGAAATCTCCGTTACGAGTCCGGTTGCGACTCGAGACCAAAACAGCATGAGCCGAGACCACGGTTACGAGTCCTGTTGCGACTCGAGACCGTGACCATGATAACTCGAGACCGCCGATTGCGACTCAGATTGCGAGTCAGGAACACTTGATTGCGACTCGAAACCAACATATGCGTGCTGAATTGGACTTGCATGATTATGGGCTTAGTGTTTGGGCCGGACCTTGGACTTTGTTTATTTATGGGCATGTTACTGTTCGTTCAACTCGTATGCATTACTTGCAAACTGCCATGCTTATATGTGAAAGCCACGAACGATACTTGAATACAACGTGCTAGCATACGTGTAGAAATATACGTGTACTATTTGAATACGAACCTGATTGGTATGATACAACTATGATAGGACGTGAGTAGCCACAACATTGCTTGTTTGACTTTTCTGTGTTTCTACCGAGCAAACCAAGGTGAGTTCACACCCTCTACAAAGCATGGGATTCCCAGGGGTCGGGAATTGGGGTTAAGGAACGTGGGTTCCTCGTCCTCCTTGGGTAGGACAGCAAAGGTTCAGGAATGTAAATTCCTCGTCCGCACGGACAGATAACTCGTACTAGACCAAAACTCTATCGCGAAGTCCCTCCTTTTTATATCGACTTAATCGCCGGGCCAATGGCGAGCGGGTCATTAGTTAGATAGCGCTATTTAGGTCTGACAAACCTCACACCGTGCCGCAGAGGACGGGCGTGAACTAATGGATCTGGGGCACGTCAATGATGATAGACATTGACAGTTTCAGGGCACATAAACATGACTACAATCAGCAGTCGATATGGTAACGAGTCTAGTGTATACATGGGGTAGCCCCCACGGCCGAAATGCCAGATAACTAACACGGGGTAGCCCCCACGGCTGAATAGCCGGAGTAACCGGGAATAAACAAGACACGTTTTTAACTATGGGGTAACCCCCACGGCAGGATGCCAGCTAAAGGAAACTGTTTTCGAAACAACTTAAAACGAACACCCAACCGTGAACTCACTCAACTTGTTGTTGACTCGTTACTACATGCTTTGCAGGTCCTTAGGTTCTTAGCTGGAGCTTGCATGGAGGAGGATCGTTGTGGAACATGGACGACTGTGTGCCATGTTAAACTTTGAAACAATTAAACTTATGCCTTGTTTTTAAGACTTATGCTTCCGCTTGCAACTTAACTATGTTTGGTTTGAACACCAATTGTATTGGTTGGATTTTTATAACTACTTATACGTTTGTTCAATATGATTGGTGGCTGGATCCTGGTCAGTCACGCCTCCAAGCGGTAGTACTCCGCAGGTGGATTTTGGGGGTGTGACAGATTGGTATCAGAGCCATTGGTTATAGAGAACTTGGTTTTAATTAAGGGAAAAACGTTTTTGTTAAAACCAGACTATAACCTGTACAGTGCTCAACGGTCCACAACGACGCTTCACTCCACATGCAAGGCTCGACATTCTAGGTAATATGGTCTGTGTATATTGCCTACTTGTTAGTTATATAGTGCATTGCTCATGGTATGCTTGGTTAGTATAACCACTGTTGCTTGAACACGTGCGTGCTTGCTCTATCCTATCATCGCACTTTCGCGAACCCCTCTCACTCACGGTTCTTCTTGATGTGAAGATCATGTCTGGACGCGTTAACCTAACACAAGCCAGTTGACGGCTCTGATCAACGAACGAGTTGCCGCAGCACTTGCAGCTGCACACGCAGGAGGTATATCCTGCAGTCCGAACTCATTCTAGGATCTTTAGGATCCTACCCTCGTGAACCAACCTTTGTGTTAAACTCTGTCTTTTCTTTCACCTACGATAGGTCAGCACGTTCAGCCACCCGTGTGCACTTTTAAGACTTTCATGGACTGCCGACCGACTACTTTTAGCGGCACTGAAGGAGCTGTGGGCCTCCTCCACTGGTTTGAGAAACTAGAATCTGTGTTCGAAATGTGCGAATGCCCTGAGGCGCGCAGGGTGAAGTATGCTACTGGTACTCTCGAGGGTTTAGCCCTCACATGGTGGAACGCTCAGGTTCAGATGCTAGGGTTGGTTGCTGCCAATGCCACCCCCATGGGAAACTTTAAGGAGATGATCAAAGAAGAGTACTGCAGTCGTGATGAGATTCACAAACTCGAGGTGGAGTTCTTCAACCTCAAGATGACGGGGTCCGAAATTGAAGCTTATGTGAAAAGGTCGAACGAACTGGCAATCCTGTGCCCTACTATGGTGGATCCTCCCATCAAACGCATCGAACTATTTCTTCAAGGCTTAGTGCCGGAAATCCAAAGTCATGTGACTTCAGCGAACCTCGCCACCTACCAGCAAACCGTTCAGTTAGCTCACCGTCTCACGGACCAGGCGGTGGAACAGAACAAGTTACCAAAACGCATAGGTGCTGCAACTACTTCTGGTACCTCTAGTGACAACAAACGGAAATGGGATGGAACTTCAAGTAAGGGTTCGACTT
>JARYGA010053573.1:0-38206 GCA_030545235.1 Helianthus tuberosus
CCTCATACATCCGTGTCATTATAGTAGACTATACTAATGACACTATATACATTTCATACTCACGATGCAATAAGCATACAACCACATGATCATCTAATTATATGCACACACCAAACATATTCAATTCCGTTCATTCTAGTAACATAATTCTACAACTAACACCATGAACTATGCTTAACAACCCAACATCATTCTAACTTCATCATGTTCTAATGATCTCATATGCTTCACATTTAGAGTATTTTACTTATCAATTTTGATTAAGCAATTATTCAAACATGTAGTAAAAATCATACCACTACAACATAGAGTACAATATTCTAATGCATACTTTTACCAAGTAACATAGAGTACAATATTCTAACGCATACGTGCTTAACTCCAAAATTAATATCATTCTACATTTCCTGTAGTTATTTGTACCATACATACCCTTACGTTACATTTAACTCACCTCATTCATTCTACATGACTATTACTCTTATTTCATGCATTACTTAATTTGCATAAACAGACGTGTCATGCAAGTTCATTAGGCGAGAGTTTAACCAATACCCGAAATTTTCACTCAAAACCTTTAAGATTTAGTTCTTAATGACATAGTTTTCTTCCTACGTCAACTACTAAAAGTCAAACATTCCATATCATATCAAACCTATTCCATCATTCATCTAGCAAGTCGTTTTCAATTTACTAATTCATATCTATCCGGCATGAGTTAAAACATTTTAATTACCTCGATTTCATATCATACTTCAGCGATCCGTAAACCAGATCGATCCGCTCCTTCACGAGCACTAACCGTACCAGGCCAGCTTTCATTCATCCTTGTAATGTGTAACGCCCGTCTTATAAATCAAGATTTTAATAATAAAACACACATTTTAATGCTATAATGTGACTTTACAAAAACTTGTTATACCAACATTCCCAAATGTTTACAGCATTTCAAAAACAAATTTATAAGTGTTTACATAATTCACTTATAACAACACAAATCAAGATTTGACGCGGAAGCTTCATTTAACGTGTGTTCGGTTCTTGCTCGTCGCTTGATCTTCATCCGGGACTCTCGACGTTCACCTATGATCAAAACCAACATAGAAGTCAGTTTTGATAGTTAAATAACAAGTACAACAAGGTAATTGGGTCAAATAATCGAAATAAACAAAAAAAATCAAAATTTTCAACATTTTAAGCCGTCGCCGCGCGCGACGGCCAAGGGCTTTGGCCGTGGCGCGACGCCACGGTCCTATTTTGACAGAATGTGTGATGCTGGTGCTGCATATTCCCAGCCAAGCTTTATTTTACGAAAACGAGCATAACTCTTTCGTTATTGATCCGATTTACACGATTCTTTTTCCTACGTGATCGTAATTTAATTCTCCATCACATGGAGTTAAAATCCGACATCCGGATTAAAAAAAATTTAGACTTTTAAGCTTTCGGCTTAAAATAAAATCACTAAATTTTTGACTCGTTCATGTATTTATTAAACAAACCAGTTTGTTTGACCCCTATTTCTCATGAGCCTATTAAATTCATTATTGTCTAACATATTAGGTTCCAATCACGGGTTTATATACCTTCTTAAACCCATTTTCGCTCATATGCTTATTTTGACCCGTTAAGGGTAATTAAGGATATTTTAAGCACGAATTGCTTTCATTTGTTTAGCATCACATTTTAGTTCTTAGAACACCGTTTAAAATTACAGGTAATATCAACAAACATTACAAGCAGAGAAAGACCGAGAACGAAGATTGTGAAAATCAGAAAGTTCTTGCAGTATATATAATAAATAGTTTCGATTGATAGAGCGTCTTAGCGTCTACTGGAAGTACATATTTCCCGATAAAATCTTATCTTCAAATTTTGTGTTGGATTGCCCGTCGCCAATTTGTCACAACACGACAAGGACTAGAAAGGCTTGGAAAAAGTATTATCCAAAATCTAATCGTTTCAAAATTTCAACGATGAAGACCGACGGGTCACCATAAAATGCAAAATTCCATATTTTTCATGTTTTTTTTGTCGTTGTGATGGTGGGATGTTTCTCCTATTGATGACTTAAATTATGATTATTCTATGTTACGTAGGCCATCTGTAGGAACTCGTAGGTGATTGTTGTTGAATCACAAATGGATTTTAATTTTTTATATTTTATTTTGGATTTTTCTTTTAATTTAGTTGGTGAATGTGTTATTGTGTTTTTGTCGCTCAAAGTTTGTTTTGTAGTATTTAGTAGAATTGGTTTTTCTATTCAAAAGGGGGTGGCGGCGCAACTTGTTGCCCGACTACCCGCCATTGCTTTGTAATTGCCCTTTTTCGTGTGGAATGATATTGACGATTTATTTGTTAAAAAAATGACTTTAAACATAATTTTAGCGTAGGTAAAAGAATATTTTCAACTAGTCCCCTCAAACAGTGATAAAGCATGTGAGTTAAATTAACCGTTTGATCCAGAGTAAACATGTTGATTATTCTAGTTTAATTGGACTTGGTTGGGGTCGAGCGTGATGAGGCTAAATTGCTTCATTAAGAATGCATTATAATTTTAATTTTCTGAAAATTAGCTTAAATAATTTTAATGAAAAATTGACTATTTTTTTAGAGGCAATTTTGATTTCAAAATAACAAATGTCATGAGCCACGCCCTAAATTTTGAATTTATTCCATTTGGTAAAAATACACACCGATTCACGAATTTCATAGAGATTTTCATACATAGAATTATGTCCGACATTCAAATGAACCATCGAATTGTTTTACTCTGAAAATGTCCACACGACTTTCAAATTATCCGAGCATTAGTTTATATCCACATAGAGATTTTAATACTTTAGTTCTTAAAAGTTGACTTCACATAGACAAAAGTCTAATTTTTTTAAACGCGAACGTGTTCCACTGTACTATTATCCACATAGTGAATCAAATAGTAAAAGCGTGATACCTTCACGAGAAAACTCTTTTAGAATTATTACATTATTGGTTTCATATTATGGGTGGAGATACAATAGGAAGTTTATTTGGCTAGAAAGGCTAGGAAGTGATCTTGACCATCCATTTAGTTAATCAAGGGCTAAGATTAAATCAGGGAAATTGAAGGGAAGAAAAGAGGCGTGTGAGTTTGTTTAGGGGCATTCTAGTCAATTCAAGCCAATAGTTTCTCTCTCCTCCAATTCCCCCCTCCCATTTTTTAAACGTTAATAACTCTTTCATACGACATTATTTTTTTATAAAAATTGCACCAAAAAAACGAGCGTTTTTTTATCTTTAAAACGAGTATACTATTGCTATATTTTCAAAAAAAAAAAAAAAAATTTAAAACCCAGTTGCGTAAAACGCAATAGAAAAACCCCCAGTTACGTAAAACGCAATGAAAAAAAACCCTAAAAATGACATTTTTCTAAAACGCAATGCACCAAAAACACAAAGAAATGACTTATTTGTAAAACGCAATAGCCAGAAAACACAAAGAAATGTCTTATTTCTAAAACGCAGTAGCCTAAAAACTCAAAAGAAAATGTACTTTCTAAAACGCAATGGACTAAAAACACATAAAAATGTGTTTTACCTAAAACGCAATGCATCAAAAACACAAACAAATGTCTTATTTCTAAAACGCAATAGCCAGAAAACACTTAAAATGTCTGTTTTCTAAAACGCAATGGACTGAAAACACATAAAAAAGTGTTTTACCTAAAACGCAATGTACAAAAAACACAAAGAAATGTCTTATTTGTAAAACGCAATGGCCAGAAAACAAAAGAAACTGTTCTCTGTAAAACGCAATGGACTGAAAACATCTAAAAAAGTGTTTTACCTAAAATGCAATGCACCAAAAACACTTCAAGAATGTGTTTTTCTAAAACGCAATGGCCAGAAAACACATAAAAATGTTTTAGTTCTAAAACGCAATGGCCAGAAACGCGATTTTAATACTTTAGTTCTTAAAAGTTGACTTCACATAGACAAAAGTCTAATTTTTTTAAACGCGAACGTGTTCCACTGTACTATTATCCACATAGTGAATCAAATAGTAAAAGCGTGATACCTTCACGAGAAAACTCTTTCAGAATTATTACATTATTGGTTTCATATTATATCAGTAATAATGCACCTAATTACATTATTGGTTTCATATTATTATATTAATAATAATGCACCTAATTACATTATTGGTTTCAAAGCCCCATATCAAATTTCTCTCTCTCTCTCTCTCTCTTTCCACACACACACAATGGAGCCTGAAGCAAACACTAGACAACCGGTGGCTCTTATCGTGGGGGTTACCGGCATGGTAGGTGTTGCCTTCACTGAGGCCTTAAAGAAGCCAACAGCGTTAGGCGGTCCATGGATGGTCTACGGTGTATCGCGACGACCTTTACCCACATGGTTCCCATCCTCCCTCCTCAACAAGCACATCATGTTGGACACACTAAACCAACATCAAACACATGAAATTTTAGCTCCCCTTGCCTCCCAAATCACCCATGTCTTCTGGGTCGCTTTACAAGTCAGCGAAAGTGATGAATCCAACATTTCCCTAAACTCCACTATGCTTTCTAATGTCCTTAATGCATTAACTTCTTCTCCTAACTCAAAACTCAGTCACGTGACCTTGCAAACAGGCACACAGCAATATTTGGGCCCTATTCATGATCCAACTCTTTTAACTCATCTTGTCCCTCGTGACTCACCATTCATAGAGGATTATCCTAGACTACCTTTTCCAAATTTCTACTATGCTTTGGAAGACATTTTAGCTTCCCACTCGAAATCTTTAACTTATTCCATACATCGCGCTTCTATAATCATCGGTTCATCATCAAGAAGTTACTACAACTCGCTTCTCACACTCGCCGTCTACGCCTTAGTTTGCAAACACCAAAACTACCCCTTCAGGTATAATTAGTCTATATGACTATATCGTTCAGTTAGTTTGATTGATGGGGTGTATGGGATTGCTTATTAGAACATGTTATCTGCTTATTCTATAGTCCAAGCACAATATATAAGTGGTCTCAGGTACGGCTCGTTGGGCTTTCCATCCTAGGCACGGACCTAGGGTCACCAAAAATTAAGTACCTCCAGTTTTTAGCAAGTTTTATATATTGTATATGTATTAAGCGCAAATAAAAGCAAAACTATACAAGTTCTTTTATTAAAGGAGCCCAGATTAAAATAGTGTAGGAAAAAAAAGGCCACATTCAAAACCCATTTTTGAGTTAAACTAAAGACATAAGTGTAGGGTAATTTTGCAAAAATGGTTTAGGATAATTTTGCAAAAGGACCTTTACTTCGTAGTTTACTTGGGGGTCTCAAAAAACGATGGAATGGCCCTGAGTGGTCTTGACGTGTTTTGGGGGATTAATGATATATTTTGGTTGTGATCATTAAGTAGTCGTCACTTATCCCAAAATGTCAATTTTCACACAATAATTGATCAGGTTTTTCAGGTGTTTTGGGGCTAAATTTTCTTTAGGTGTTCCAGTTTTCAACAATTTAGTTTACTTATTTTTTTTAGAAACGTAAACATCTATAAAATTCACAATAGCAGAACAATTCACAATATCAGAACAATAATGAAAGTCGAGTGATTTTAAAGGAAAAAGAACTTTGAGTGACATTAGAGGTACCCTTGAGAAATTTGTGTTTTATCTTTGGATGAAGCTTTCCTAATAAAATTACATCTCTAGTTTGAATTTGTATACGTGTGATTGTGCCTTTTATGTATTTATATATCTAAATTGACACTTTTAATATAAAAAGCAGATTGTAATTCACATTATGAGCACTTGTATGTTGTGGTGGCTAGATATAAAGAGACAGAAAAATAAGGGTGACTATGTGGTTGCATAACCATCTTACACATCGTACTTACATCATATTGATCAATTATGTATAGGTATGTTGGTAATAGGTACAGTTGGGAACACTTTTGGGATGTGTCCGATGCTAGAGTACTAGCCGAACAACAAATATGGGCCTCTGTGACCGACAAAGCTAAGAATGAAGCATTTAATTGCACGAATGGTGATGTATTTACATGGAAAATGATATGGAGGGTGCTTTGTGATGTGTTTGGTGTTGAGTTTGTGCCATTTGATGAAAAAGTAAAATTTGATCATGTGGAGTTCATGAAGGATAAAGGGGAAGTTTGGGATAGAATTGTTGAAGAAAATGGTTTGTACAAGACAAAAATGGAGGAGATAACTTGTTTTGGCGCACTAGATACGGTATTAAAACTTGAGATTCAACACGTTTGTAGCATGAATAAAAGTCGAGAATTTGGGTTTCATGGGTATGCAAATACACTCAAGAGTATACCAGAATGGGTTCAAAGGCTAAGGGAAATGAAGATACTTCCATAAGGATTAGTGTTGTAACGGTTTTACTTGTTGGGAAAGATTGTGTATAAATAATTGTATTTGTAAATTAATTAAACAATGAATTAAATCAAATAGAAAATTGAAAAATGATTATAAGAAACTGAATTAAACAATAAATCTCAATCCTATAACTATTTGGCGGTGCACGGCGGTCTCGTTCTATGGCGATGGCGTTTTCCCGCTGTCTGGAGGTGCCAAGCCATCTGTTCTAGCTGGAAAAATGTTAGTAAATAAACTTAGTTATTGTTATATGTTATGTATTATTATGTTAATTAACTTAGGATTATATGTATGTATTACAATATAAGCGGAGAGGCATGTAGGTTGGCTAAACAGCGTTTCAAATGACGGTTGTTCCCGCCATTCTTAACTGCCACTTAACCGTCTTCTATTATGTATAAATGATGGTTGTCGGCAATCTTTGCCGGGTACCAAGATATTCAATTTAATATCCATTTACAAGAGTTCGTTGTATACTCTCTGTACAAACACGTACAGAGTCACAAACAGGAATACGACAACGATGATGATAACGGCTTCCGCTAACATAGTGGTATCAGAGCCACGGTGGGAAATCGATGAAAATCGATCGATATTATATGATTACGGGCACAACCGGATGAATAACAAAAACAAAGGATACGGAGACGGAGACGAATTCAACCCCGATCGCACAACTCCGTGATCACGAATGTTCGCAAGAATGAAGCGAGATATTCTAACGAAATTCGAAATCGAAATCGAGTTACTGGAACGAGAGACGGAAGAAAGACGAGAAGAAACAACGGAAATAGAAATGGGAGATTTCAATTCTCACGGTGATGTAAACAAGGAAGATCAGATAATGAAGGTATGAAAGAAAAGGAGATGTTTGATGATCATAAGAACAGAGAAAAGGAACGACAACGAGAATGGTTGGAAATCGGAGAATTACGATCAGAATTACACGATCCCGGGAAGAGACGGATGATAAAGATGAACAACGGACAAGGAAACGGGCGAGAAATAAACAACGATCCCGATTATATAAGTCCCCGATTACATGTGAGGAGAGACAACAATTTGCAATCATCGTCAACGACGATAGCATGTGAGCACTGTTCCGACGAGAGGAACAAACGACAAAGGAAGGATCTTACGAAGAAGCGATGTTACTATTGTCATGATATGGGACACTTAATTGCCTTCTGCAAATTAAAAGAACATGACAAGGCAACCCAGTTACTCAGGGATGTCGTCAACACCGGAAGTCAACGAACGCGGGCAGAGTACGATCTCATCAACACCGGAAGTCAACGAACGAGGGCTGAGTACGATTTTTTCGAAGAACTAATTGTCGCCGTCACAGAACATGGATTATGGGCAGATATATAGCATGTAAGTACAACGTTTAAGCACCATTATGCGGGTAATTTAGATGTTTTTAAACGAATACAAAACTCGTGTGGAGTAGAGACTAGAACAAGGGAACAACCAATACATCATTACTACCGAGAACCAGGGCATACAATACATAACCATTATATGCAATTAAAAGATGTAGTGATTGCCTTTATAAGGGAAAGGCTGAATGTTTATACTATTAAATTAGAAGATCACAAGACCAAGGATAAAGATCTTCAAGATTTCACTGTTCTTGATATGTCACAATATGGATCTATTCAATCTGGTCATCACCAAAGATTTGGGCATGGATCAGCAAAATATGAAGGTAATGAAGGTCCTTCTGATTATGACCGAGAAAGGAGGAAGAGCGAGGGATATGTTCATGAAGGAGAGACACTCCAACACTATGCTCTGTTTCTTGGAAGTGACTGGCATGGAATGAAGAGGCTGCAGAAAAGGAGACGTTTCGATTTCAAACAAGCAGCAAAAAGCTTTGGACGAAACCAACAGGAGCGTTATGATGCATTCTCGAAGGAGCAATTAAGATTAGGGGAGTGTGTTAGTAAATAAACTTAATTATTGTTATATGTTATGTATTATTATGTTAATTAACTTAGGATTATATGTATGTATTACAATATAAGCGGAGAGACATGTAGGTTGGCTAAACACCGTTTCAAATGACGGTTGTTCCCGCCATACTTAAATGCCACTTAACCGTCTTCTATTATGTATAAATGATGGTTGCCGGCAATCTTTGCCGGGTACCAAGATATTCAATTTAATATCCATTTGCAAGAGTATACTCTCTGTACAAACACGTACAGAGTCACAAACAGGAATACGACAACGATGATGATAACGGCTTCCGCTAACAAAAAGGGGTTGTTTAGTTGAAAGTTTTTAAGTACTTCAAGCGAAATAAATCGCATAAAAGATATTGTTTTAGATGTATGAAATTATCATTTGAGGTTAATAGATATTCTTTTTTTCTATTGTTATAAAGCATCAACAATATCTTTCAGTTGATATTTTTGACCAACGTTAATGAGCATATGTGATGTGTGCCTTCTGCCCTTCTCTGCCATGCATCGTTCAGTTTGTTTGCTCCTAAATTTATGTTTTACCATATTTCAATTATGCCTTATTGCCTTTAATTAAGGATAAGAGTGGGTCAAAGTCAAAGGATGAGGCACATTCAAATGAAGTTGCACGTCCGCATGGGTCTCTCCATAATTCCATGATGTTAATGACCACATGCATGCATGATAACCGGACTCCAGCATGGATTTATTATTAGTTTGTTTGCATTTTCGTGTGTTAGTATGAGGATATAATGACTTGACTTTTATTGATATGATATGCACTCTATATATACAAGAAGTTGTACAAAGATTAAGGAGAAAATTACTCCTTTTACAACAATAAAAGATCTACAATAAATGTAATTATGTGCAAGCATATTTTGAGGCAATGATTGATTGAGAGTTGTCTATTACCCCCCGTTAATGCGAGATGGAGGAGGTTCGAGATGAAGCATTGTTCTAAATTTCTCAAATAACGGCTTAGGAAGACTCTTTGTAAAGATATCTGCAATTTGTTGATCCGTGGAGATGAACTTGGTGTGGAGACGTCCAGCCGCAACCAATTCCCGAACAAAGTGGTAGTCGATGTCAATATGTTTTGCTCTCTTGTGCGAGATGGGATTTTGACTTAGGAAGAGAGCACTCTTGTTATCACAAAAAAGAGTTGGCGGTCCCGGTGGTAAGGCATGCAACTCACGTAGTAGATGAGTGATCCCAATGATCTCTGACGCCGTATTTGCCATGGCTCTATATTCTGACTCACAACTTGAGCGCGCCACCGTTGGTTGTTTCTTTGCACTCCAAGATACCAAATTTCCACCTAAATAAATGCAATAACCATAGGTGGATCTTCGTGTGTCAATGCAACGAGCCCAGTCTGTATCAGAAAAACCTAATAAAACAGTGTTAGGTGGCCTATCAAATGTTAAGCCATGTGAAAGAGTACCCTTGACATAACGAAGAATTCGTTTGACAAGTTGGAAATGAGTGGTGGTGGGATTTTGAAGGTATTGACTGGCTTGGTTAACGGCATAGGATAGATCAGGACGGGTTATCGTTAGATATTGAAGGGCGCCTACGAGAGAACGATATAGAGTGGGATCATGAAATGGTTAACCGGTAGAGTTGGAGGTGTCTTTTGGTGTGAGAGGTGTAGCAACAGGTTTGGAATCTAGTAATCCAGCTCTCGAGAGTATGTCATAGGCATATTTGGATTGATTGAGAAAGAGACCGGATTTGGTGTGAGTAACTTCCAAACCGAGGAAAAAGCTTAGTAAGCCAAGATCTTTAATTTTAAATTCCTTGTGTAGACGATTGGTGAAGGAGGTGATGAACCTTTCGTTGTTGCCTGTGATGATTATGTCGTCGACGTATACAAGGATATAAATTAAAGTTCCATCATGATTAAAAATAAATAATGATGGATCGGCCCAACTGCATTGAAAACCAAGAATGATGAGGAAGGAACTTAATCGTTGAAACCAAGCACGTGGAGCTCGTTTCAAGCCATAAATGGCACGATTTAGTTTGCAAACATGATTTGGGCGGTTTGGATCTTGAAAACCCGGAGGTTGTTCCATAAAAACGGTTTCAGTAAGGTTGCCATTTAGAAAGGCATTGTTAACATCTAGTTGTCTTAAGTGCCACTTGTGAATCGTGGCAAGAGTTAGAACAACTCTTATTGTGGATGATTTGACGACGGGACTAAAAGTATGAGAAAAATCTAGACCCGGAACTTGATTGAAACCTTGAGCTACAAGCCGAGCTTTGTAGCGATCAATGGACCCATCGGATTTATATTTGATCCGATAAACCCACTTAGATCCGATGATGTTGGTAGTAGTGGGACGAGGAACAAGGTGCCATGTTTGGTTTGTATGCAATGCTTTAAGTTCATCATTCATTGCATGGACCCATTTTGAATCTTTCAATGCGGTTTTGATTCCTTTAGGTACATGAGAAGAGAGAAGAGAGTGATGAAGAGGATGAGATGAAAATTGAGACAAGTTGGCGAAGTGTTTGGGTTTGAAAATTCCGGCTTTGGAACGAGTGGTCATGGGATGATTATTTGTGTCGGGAGAATTGTTTGGAATCGGGTTGCCACTATGTGGAGTGGTATGTTGCAGGTTTGAGGATTGGACCGATGAGAGTGGTTGGGCCGATGGTGGTATGGGGAAATCCGAAGTGGGTGGGCTAGTGGGAGTGTGGGTTTGGGCTGAGTAGAGTATAGGAGAATTTTGTGGGCTTGGAAATGTGCAAGATGGGCTGGTAGGAGAATTAGGTGGAGTTTGCATTGGGTTGTGGGGTGGATGAGGAATAATAGGATCAGAACAGGTAGTACAAGGAGGGGTTGGTGATGGAATTTGTGGGGTAAGAGGCGTGGTGGGGTTTTTCTCTGATGTAGGAGTGGGTAAAAAATCATCGAAATTTGTCAAAGGTAGTTTTGAAGTGTCGGAGGATGTGGGAGTAGATTGAAAAGGAAAAACATTTTCATCAAATTTAGCATGTCTAGTGGTGTAAATGCAACCCGTTGAAGGATCTAGACATCTAAAACCTTTGTATTTCGGACTGTATCCAAGAAAAATGCAAGGAGCACTTCATGGTAACAATTTGTGTTTGGTATAGTCACGAAGATATGGATATACAAGACATCCAAAAATGCGAAGGTTTGAATAAGATGGAGGTTGTTTGAAAAGAATCTCAAAAGCTGATTTGTTTTCAAGAAGTTTTGTTGGGAGTCGGTTTATGATGTATGTAGTGGAAGTGAAAGCATCAAACCACAACTTTGATGGAGCATGAGCATTGAACATCATTGCTAAACCGGTTTCGGTGATGTGACGGTGTTTGCGTTCGGCCCGTCCATTTTGTTCCGGTGTGTGGGGGCAAGATAATCGATGATGTATGCCATGTTCTTGAAAACAATTTTGAACTCGATGGTTTGTAAACTCGGTTCCACCATCACTTTGGAAAACTTTGACACTTTGGAAAATTGATTTTGGACAAAGTTTAAAAAAATGATGAGAATATGGTAAAAATCGGATTTAGCCTTGAGAGGATAAAACCATGTAAACCGAGAATAATCGTTTACAAATATTACATAATATAAGTAGCCATCGGTGGAGGCAATAGGTGCGGGTCCCCAAAGATCACAATGGATTAAATCTAAAACTTGTTGCGCACGTTTATTATTTTCAATGAAAGGTAGATGTTTGGCTTTTGATAGTTCACAAGAATTACATAAGCCCGGTTTGGGTAATAGAGATGTAACGAAAACATGACCAAGCTTATTTAAAGTTGTGATAGTGTCAAAAGCAACATGTCCTAGGCGGCTATGCCATTTATTGAACGAAGCACGAAGATGTGAAGCGGAAAGCGCGGCAACAAGAGACTTGTGACTTTGGGTGAGAACATAGAAGCCATTTTCGCAAATGCCTCTAGCAAGAACTTCCCCCGTTTTTCGGTCCTGAACATTAAAATAATTGTTAGAAAACAAAACATCAACATTAGAATCATTTGTGAGTCTACTAATAGATAGTAGATTCTTTGTGAGATTAGGAACGACAAGAACATTTTGTAATGCTATGGAGTTATTTATAGATGTATTTCCAATGTGAGTAACGGGTAACGATTGACCGTTACCAAAGGTAACACGCATGCTACCCTTGTGAGGTTGGGAAACATCTAGACCATTAATATTATTTAGCATATGTGTGGTTGCACCTGAATCGGCCGTCCAATCGGGAGTTTCGGATGCAAGGTTGCATTGAGCATGGAAGGCTTGGGCTAGATTTGCATCTAGTGTTTGGGCTTTTTGAGCATAAGAAACTAGTGTAGGACAAGCACTAGTATAGTGACCTTCCTTGCGACAAAGTTGGCAATGAGGAGTGCGTTTGGTGTAGGTACTACGACCCCGGGAAGAATTAAAGCGGCCTCTACCACGGGATGAAGAGGACCGATTTGGTTTTGAGGAGTGAGTGTAAAATGCCGCCTCTGTGGATTGAGTGCCATGGAGTTTTTGAAGGAAAATTTCGTGGTTTTCCGCATTAGCGAGAAGGTCACGAAAGGAAGGTGCGGGGTGAATGGTACGTTGAGAGGTTGAGAAATTTTCAAAAGATGGGCCTAAGCCACAAAGAAACCAATGTCGTTTGTCCTCATCACTAACCAGATGATCAATAGACGCAAGTTGATCGGAGAAGGTTTTAATTTTCGACCATAATCGGACACGGATCCGGTTCCTTTTTGAAGGGTTCGAAGAGAATCCTTAAGGTTGTGGGTACGCTCAATAGAGCGATGACTATAGGCATTGGCTAAAGCTTTCCAAACGGACAAAGAAGTGGTATGGCCGATGGTTTCGGCCATGGCCTCTTCGGTGAGAGTGGAGTTGATAAACAGAAGGACTTTCTGATCTTGGGATTTCCATGACGTGAAACTCGGATTTGGAGAAGTTTCATTGTTGGTAGTGATGGTTTCGGGTGGGCACGGTGAAGTACCATCAACATGATCGATTAATTTGAGATAGGTAAGAACCGGAGTAACTTGTTTTTCCCATGATAGATAATTTGTGGAGTTAAGTTTGATGGTAACAAGATGGGTAAGAGAGTGAAGGGGAATAGCCGATTCATCAGTGGATGAAGTCATGATTTCTGATGAACAGGAAAGAGAAAGAAGAAAGATGAGGATCGAAGATAGAGGCAGAAGAGGAAAAAGGTTATGGATCTTCGGCTGATACCATATGAGGATATAATGACTTGACTTTTATTGATATGATATGCACTCTATATATACAAGAAGTTGTACAAAGATTAAGGAGAGAATTACTCCTTTTACAACAATAAAAGATCTACAATAAATGTAATTATGTGCAAGAATATTTTGAGGCAATGATTGATTGAGAGTTGTCTATTAGTTAGAATAAAGGGATATAGTGGGGATACCCATGATTCCATGTTTTCCTAAGTAGTAATAGAAGTGTTTTTAGGGGTTCTTGTTTGTTTTCTCTTTTGTACCCCCCTATATAAGGGAAGTTTATGAGTTTAGTAAACAGATGTAGAGAAAATTATCTTAAACTTCTTTCTTGTGTTTAACTTTCATTAGAAACAGCCATCAACTCAAAACGGGCTAGCCGAACAACAAACAAACTACATAATTACAAATTTATACCAGTTTTACTATGAGATATCCTTAACTTTTGATCTGTGAACAAACCATAAAAAACTCAAAGCTTTCACCTAACTAATAATGTTCCCAATTTTGATTGGCTTCGACGAAAATTTGAAATCGTTTATAACTTTCCACAAACTTCAACACCCAATAATGATGATGCTATGAAAAGCCTCATTAGCCCAACCCGAGAAGCCCACAGTCTCTCGAACATTTCCAAAAGGTCTTTAAAGGAAAAGGCAAAAAGGTTCGGAACTTTGCACCAAGAACTGATATGCTGCCATAGAATCGTCGCCGTAAAAACAGGATGTGAAAACATGAGCAACCGTTTCCTCACCTTCGTTGCATAAAGGGTAGTTAGTATCCTCAACATAGATGTTTCTCCGTCTAAGCACCATACCAGTCGGGATTTTACCCATCTCAGCCTGCCAAGCTAAAATGTTACATTTCAACGGCACCAACTTACTCCAGTGCATCACAAATCTGCTCTCACTTCCCTCCTGAACATCAACAAATATCTAACATTGCTAACAGAAAACTCATCAGAGGAACCTGCTGCCCATCGCCATTTATCAGGAGAGTCCGACATAGCGACCCCCTGCATCAGCACAATAAGCTGCTGAAACAAAGCAATCTCATCAACTGTGGAGGGTTGTCTCTTCCACTCCCACCTCAGCTGTTGTTCTGAACCCGCTAAACCGATTTTGTTTCCCTTTTTATTTTCTCTGGCTAATTGATTATTGGTTGGTTGGAACCACATCACTATGATGATGTCGCAACCCCCGAACCCTTACCCCTGGAGGCGGGCGGCCACGAGCTTCGCACATTCGGTGGTATCGGTGTTTATTTAAATTTGGCAGCGGAATTTATATCAGGACCGTAGTTAAGGAAATATTTTATCAGAGTAAAACACCTCATTTTATAAATATTAAGCACATGGGTAAAGCCTAAGTTTCCATTCATAATCAGTTTGTAGGGATAAACCCTAATTTATTGAAATAAAACATCTTCTTTATTTAGGTAACTTTTTATAGCCACTTTTCCAAGTCTTCAGTGCTCTCCAGCTGGCTTCTATTTTGGCTTTCACATTTTGTTACCTGAAACGCGTTTTAAAAACATTTGTCAGTGGGAAATACTGGTGAGTGAATCCCAGATTAATCAAAATAGGTTTTATCATCTTACAGTATTGAGGGCAATCCAGCAATTACATTTGTTTACATTTCTACTTTAATTACCACCCACGGCACTATCAATCCATGACTAGTGGTCATGCTACTACTCACAGTATAGTAAAAAATTTTGTATACAAAACCCCAACATACCGACGATAATTGTAGAATTACAAATACTCAATCACTGTTAATTATACTTTAAAACAATTGAGGTTTTGTAAAAACAGTTTATCAAAAGAAAGGATTACTCACTTTGCTAATTTAGGTTGTTCCTTATGATTTCTTGGTTATAATCTAATAAATTAAACAATGCACACGCGTTAGTATAATAACCCAATATTTACATTAGCTATACCATCCCCGAGACAGAACTCCAATGACTAAGTCAGGCAGAGCCTCGACATGCGTTACGGAGCACTAGATCAATCGGGCAGTGTATCTAATATGTAACCGGGGGTTATAATACTTACAACGAGGCAGAGCTTCGCTAATTAGGGGGTATTATACCCGAGTATTATTTATACTATAGATGATTTGAGAGAGAATTATAAATTTCTGAACGATTGCGACTGAATGCCGATGCCCTTATTTATAGGGCTATTCGTTGGCTTTCTCGCGCCCCGCGACAGAGACAAGGGGGTCCGTCGCACCCCGCGAGCTAGGCTAGGGTAGGCCCTAGCTTGGCTGACTTGACCACTAGGCTTGACACGCACATGCCACGTGGCGGCTCAGGGTTCCGCCACTCGTCCCCTCGCTCGCGCCCCGCGACAGACTAAGGGCAGTCTGTCGCGCCCCGACAGAGCCCACTAATTTTTGTTTTTATTAAATTTTTGTAAAAATAAAGGTATTTTGGGCCGTTTTTTCGTATAGGGACGTTATAAATATTTTAGGAGGGTTGTTATATTCTCCCCACCTTGTTTTAGAACTCGTCCTCGAGGTCTACTGGAACAGGTGTGGATATTTCCTCTGCATCTCTGATTCAAGCTCCCAAGTGTACTCTGGTCCTCTCTTGGAATCCCATTTCACTTTGACTAGAACTAATCTCTTGTGTTTGAGATTCTTGATTTTTCTGTCTTCAATCTGTAGAGGCTTCTCTACAAACTTAAGCTTCTCATTTACCTCTATGTCTTTAAGAGGTACTACTAATGATTCATCTGCTAAGCATTTCTTAAGATTACATACATATAATACATCATGTATTCCTGCCATTTCCTCTGGCAATTGTAGCTGGTATGCTACAGGTCCTATTCTTCTAATAATCTAAAAAGGTCCAACATACCTGGGGCTTAGCTTTCCCTTCTTGATGAATCTGACTATTCCTTTCCATGGCGAAACTTTTAATAACACTTTGTCTCCTACTTGAAATTCCAATGGTTTTCACCTGTTATCAGCATAACTCTTTTGTCGATCGCGTGCTGCTTTTAATCTTTCCTTGACTTGAATAATCTTGTCTGTTGTTTCTTGTACTATCTCTGGTCCAAATAGTTGCTTTTCTCCAATTTCTACCCAACAGACTGGGGTTCGGCACTTTCGTCCATAAAGTGCTTCAAATGGTGCAGCATTGATACTGGTATGATAGCTGTTATTATAGGAAAATTCTATAAATGGTAAATGATCGTCCCAATTTTCTCCGAAATCAATTACACAAGCTCTAAGCATATCTTCCATTGTCTGAATAAGTGTTTTGAAGGCCGGACCGGACCGGCTGGCCGGACCGGAGACCGGAGCATTAAACGGTCCGGTTCGGGGTGTTGAACCCGTTTGGCAAGTAGCCGGCCGGACGGACCGGTAGCCGGCGGCCGGACCGTAAAACCGGTGAAAAAACCATCGGGCTGGCATTGTGTTTAGATGTTGCAGATGCGAGATGAGAGAAGTAGTCACCGGAATGTGACTGTGAGAGCCAATATTGTTAGTTACCTGAAAGTGACAGCCAGAAGAGTGTTTCGGGTATTTAGAGGTTGCAGCGGCGCTGCTTCAACTTGGGTGATTAGGGCAACACAGATATTTTGAGAGAGAATGTATTTGTATTTTCCTTTTGACTTTTCATGTTTCCACCAATCTTTTAAATTACCAATTTTTTATTTTATTTTGTTTTCTATCAATTAGTTTTGCTAATTTACCATTCTATTTATTTTCATCAAAAATCAACCTCTTCTTTACTTATATGATTTTATATTTAACGTAAACTATTTAACTAGTATGTCTGCTTTTGTTTTTAGTTTTCTATTTTCTTAAAAAAAAAGATATCTTTCAATTTAAAATGATGTTTTAATATGATAAGAACTAAAAATTAATTACGACATCATCCGGTTCTTGAATCCGATCCGACCGGTTGAACCGGTCCGACCAGTGAACCCGTAAGGAGACCGGTTCAATGTCCGGTCCGGTTATGAAAACATTGGTCTGAATTGTCCTTTCACTTTGTCCGTCAGTTTGAGGATGATAAGTTGTGCTTAGATTTAACTTGGTTCCCATTGCTTTTTGGAAACTTGTCCAAAAATGAGAAGTAAAACGGCTATCTCTATCAGACACAATATGTAACACCCCGTGTTTCGAAAGTCAAAGTCAAAGTCAAGATTTAAGTCAAAGGGAGACAAGATTGCTAATTGTGATCTGTCACTCCTTGCTCAACTCCTGTTTTGACTTCTTTGACTTGTAGATAGTCTATTTATTCTTTTACGTTAGTTGTATTATGTGGAGTACTTATTACTAATCGAGGTTTAATCGCTATTTATCGATGTTTATCGCATGTTTTATCGCTTTATCGCTTTATCGCTTATCGCTATCGCACTCGCAACTCGAACTACGCGTCTGGTTATTATTCTTATGTGTGTGTGCTCTTTATGTGTTACTTCACTACGTCAAAAAAGTCTTACAGCCACATAAAAAAAAGTGTGACCATACGCCTTTTGCCACACTTTTTTTTCCAGCTCAAGTGTGACCAAAGGTCAAGTCATCGTAGGTATCATACTGCCACATTCACTTATGTGTAGCCGTAGCAACTTAAAATTGTGGCTAAAAGGTCTTGCTAAAAATCAATCATTTTATCCAATAAGTGTTGCTAAAGGGGTAGCAACAGCTACATGAGTTTACTATGAGTGTGGCCAATTCTATTATATAGTCACTAATAAGTTTGTTTTAGCCACATCAATTTTAAAAAAATGTGGCAAAAAAGGTTTTGTAATAAAGCAAATGTTCCATTAAACGTGGCTAAATGATATCAATGGTCACATGAGTTTAGTGTAAATGTGAGTGTTTCAATTATATAGCCACATGATTTTACTATAAGTGTGGCCGTTTATATTATCTAGTTACTAAAAAGTTTGATTTAGCCACATCAATTTAAAAAAAAATGTGGCAAAATGGTTGTTGTAAGCAAGCAAACGGTTCATTAAGTGTGGCTAAATGGTATCGGTGGCCACACAATTTACTATAAGTGTGGTCGTTTCTATTATATAGTTACATAAATTTACTATAAGTGTATTCATTTATATTATATAGTCACTAAAAAAATTGTTTTAGCCACATCAGTTTAAAAAAACAGCGACAAAAAATTGTTGAAATCAAGCAAATGGTCCATTACGTGTGGCTAAATGGTATCAACGGCTACATGAATTCAATATAAGTGTGGCTAAATGGTATCAACAGTTACATAAATTTACTGTAAGTGTGGCCGTAACTATTATATAGTCACAGGAATTTATCGTAAGCGTG
This sequence comes from Helianthus tuberosus, assembly GCA_030545235.1. NCBI lineage: Eukaryota > Viridiplantae > Streptophyta > Magnoliopsida > Asterales > Asteraceae > Helianthus > Helianthus tuberosus. The sequence goes on from JARYGA010053573.1 coordinate 18,913, forward strand.
GCTACAAATTGTATATAGAAACATAAAAAATGAACCTTTAAGTGTGACTATTGTCTAACCTGTGGTCACACATATTTGTAATAGCTTTATGTTGCCATTTTCGTGTAATTAGCAATTTTAGCCACATTATTAAACATATGATGTGGTCGTAGAACACACTTGGCCACACTTTTCTAATGTGGATGTTTTATCTTAATGTGTGGATAAAAGGTTTGGAATAGTTTTGTGTTTAGTCACGCGAAACAAATACAGTAACCGTAGATAAAATTTGGCCACACTTTTTTAGTGTGACTAATAAATGTCACAATTTGTTCTTAAAGTGTGGCAAAAGGTTTTGAATACACATGTTATTAGTCACGGGAAAATATATAATGTGATTGTAGATAACATTTAGCCACACTTTTCTAGTGTAACAAATATATGTCACAATTTTTTTCATAAAGTGTGGCTAAAAGGTGTCAAACACATGCTTTTTCGTCACATGAAACAAAAATATGTGGCCATAGATCACATTTGGCCACACATTTCGATTTGTGGCTAATAAATGTCACATTATTTTCTAAAAGTGTGGCTAAATGTTATGAAGTGGTATAAATGGTCACATTAATAATAAAATGTGTGGCTAAATGTGTTTTAAAATGTTATAAATAACTTTTAGCTACACATTTTTACAAATGTGTGGCAGGGCGGTTTTGCCAAAAGTGTGGCCGTAGCCCCTTTTTCACGTAGTGCTTGTGCGTGTTTATTTATGTTATTGTTGTGGTGATTAATCGAAACACAATCGAAACTCAATCGCAATCGAATCGCAAAAGCTGAAACGAACGTTGAAATTGGGATGATTGTATGTTGATATAGTAGTTGGGATTAAAAGTAATTTGATGAGTAAAAGTATCGCATCGCCCTCTCGAATCGCATCGCAACGCTCAATACTCGAAGCGAAACTGCAAAACTCATCGCGCCGAGCACCCGAACCGAGTGGCCAGCCGACCGAGCTGCCACCTGACCGGACTGCCATCCGGTCGAGGTGCCACTCAACCGAGCTACCACCCACCCAGGTGCCACCCGGTCGGATTGCCACTCGACCGAGCTGCCACCCGGACGGGCTGCCACTCGATTGAGCAGCCTCTTTTTCCTCCTTTCCAGTTATGGAAACCCTATAAATACCCCCCTTATATCAACCCCATTAATGTTGACAGCTCTCTCTCCCTCTCCACTCGAACCAGCCGCTATTTCTTCAGATTTCTCGCGATTCTTGTAAGTTTTCCACCTAAATCTTGTACTTTCTTAATCTACACGCACTCCTACACATTTCTATCTTTTGAATCTTAACTTTTAACCATGAAATCACTAGATTTGAGGTGTTCAAGGATGATGTCATCATGGTGTTCATAAGAACTTCATGTTTTGGCTTCAATCCACCAAGAACAACTCAGATCTGAATGATTTCCACATGAATAAACAAAGATCTTTCATAGATCTGAACATATTCATGGTGAAAAGGATTGAAAGATGGTTTCTCTAACTTTCTTTCAACTCTTTTACACTCAATGCACTCAAATCCGATAGACTCGGACCTAGTTCTGATCTTCTACCCATTCTTGGTGTCGTATCGGTTCCAGATCTGAATTCTATCCAAGAGGTATTGACTTCAGGTTTGAACAGGAACTACCGACTCGAACCGTGAACCGGTCGGACTAGGGTGATTCCTGTTCGGTCGAGTCATTTGAGCCGAGTCGAGGGTTCCGTTGTTCAAGCATGTTATCAATGTACCTCATTTAACACTTCAAAACTTCAAACTACCAAAACAACCAAGGAGGAAGACGATCAGGTCGTTTGGGACGGATTGCCACCCGACCGGACAACCACTCGGTCGGATTGCACCTTGGGTCCCACACTTAACTTTCATTTCAATTTAGGAAATTTGAACATCGAACGGATTGACTTCAACACTTAAACAATTTTCAACATGTTCAATCCGAACGGATTGCCATCCGATCGAGTGACGTCCTGCTGTGAACTTGTTCTCAACCTGAGAAGCCTCGCCAATCGGATTGTTGTCCGATCGAACGGCCGTTCGATCGACCGACCTGAAAGGTAGAGATACTTCTCTGTTTTCAAAATGCTACAACGAAAACTTCAAAATTCAAACCATCACACACAAACACATCCATCCCAAACGAGGTAAAAATCCACTCGCATGGTCACCCGATCGGATGACCGTTCGAACGGATTGTCTCCCGGTCGACCGGCCACCCGATCGGATTGCCGTCCGATCCACTGACACCTTGCTCCGTGTTACGCACCGCTTATCGTTTATGCTATCGTTCTGACCAGGCTAATTCCGCTCTAAGCGCTCCCTTCAATCCATCATCGTTGTGAGTATACTCGAACCCTTTTTGCTTTACGCACTTTTGGGTGTTATATACGTTACTTATTCTAAATCACATCGAACACATTACGCAATACTTAAACGCTAACCGTTACTGCATGTTATACGTGACTTAATGAATGCTTGTTTGTTATGTTTACACATGGAATGCAGTCTACCTGCCTTAGCAATGTTAGTACTATAGTTTGGACTCAGCACCTGTTCATTCAGGGGTTGTTAAGGACAATTAATTACATGGCTCACAGTGGTGAGTGTGTATTATGAACTGCCTTGGGCAGTCAACTCGCAGTCATTGGTATCGATAGGTTCATGTCGATAACTAACGTGCTTCATTTCACACTGTGTACGTACTGGTTATGCGTAAACGATTTCAAACTCTATTATATCTATTAAACTTGTATGCTCACCTTTACACTATGTGTATTGACTTTTACTTTAACGTATGTGGAAGGTGCTTAAGATGTTTCTATGCTTGGCTTACTGTGAAATCGAGGCTAGGAAAGGTCTAGAAACAAATAAATGAATCGTCTGTATTAGAAATCTGAGTTGTCGGAACAGAACAATTTGACTAGATCTTGTCTGTAATAATTATATTACTTTTTATGTCATGGTATGGGACATGATGCTTTAAATAATTGGTAATCATAGTTGTTATGGAAACTTCTGGACAATCTGTTTCGCTCAGTGCCACGCCCCGATGTTTCCGCCATCGGTTGGGGTGTGACACGATAGATAAAGGAGTTCCATGTAATGAAACTATTTCATTTACATATAACTTGGCTAATTGTTCCATACTAAAAGTTTCCTTCATTGGTAAGAAATGAGCAGACTTGGTTAATCTGTCTACAATCACCGAGATTGTATCATTACATTTTCTTGTTTTGGGTAATTTGGTAACAAAATCCATTGTTATCAATTCCCATTTCCATACAGGCATTTCCAATTGCTGTAATAAACCTGAGGGTTTCTGATGTTCAGCTTAACTTGTGAACAGGTTAAACACTTGGCAACATAAGCTGCTATATCCTTTTTCATTCCTATCCACCAGAAATTCTTTCTTAAGTCTTGATATATCTTATCACTACCGGGATGTATCGTATACTTAGACTTATGGGCTTCTTCTAAAATTCGGTGGTGTAGGTTTCCTTGTTTAGGTATCCAAATTCTTTTCTTATGAAATCTCTAAATTCCATCTGTTCTTTGTTCTAATTCCTTAATCATTCCTTTTAATTTTTCAGTATCATCCTTGATTACTGATTCTTGTATTGCTCCTATTTACTCATTTAAATCTATCTACAGATTTAATTTGAGAGAACGTACTTTTCTTGGCTTATCATGATACTTTTGACTTAAAGTGTCAGCTACTACGTTAGCCTTTCCTGCTTGATACTGGATACTACAATCATAATCACTAAGAATTTTCATCCAGCGTCTTTGTCTCATATTTAACTCTTTTTGCCCAAAAACATATCTTAAACTCTTATGATCAGTGAAAATGGTAAACTTACTACCGTAAAGGTAATGTCTCCAAATTTTAAGGGCAAAAATTATGGCTCCTATGTAACGCCCTGCTTCTTCGTACTTTCAATATTTAGAGAGTCTTGCTTGTATTTTTTTTTTTTGGAAACTTTGTCTTTTTGTAATCGTTCTTTCTTTGTAATCGTTGTAAAATCCGACACTTGGATCATAAATAAAACTCATATTTCATCAAACTCGTGTTAAATATACTTTATACGTGCTCATACATTTAATTTCGCGAAACAATTGATGCTTATTCGTAATTCTTGGAAACTATGTGCTAAACTTGCAAATATGTGAAAGTTATGCATAAAACGTGTTTTGATCGTATACGATACTTAAACGTGACACTCATACACTTAATTATACTTGGTTTATGTTCCCCACACTTAATTTGTCCTTAAACATTGCTTAAATGTCGAAAACAACCCCTAAATGACCTAAAAACCCAAATTAATAAACTTCAGGGGCCAATTTATAATTAACTGAAACTTGAACCAGCCCCTTGTCACCGGCCGTGAAGGGCCAAGCCCTCTATCTTTGCTCCCAGCGAGGATGTCTGATCCGGAGCCAGCTCTTAAACAGCCTTGGATTGGTCGCGAGTTTGGTGTGTTTTGAGTGGTTTAACTTGTGTTTCTTGCATTTAAACCCCAACTACAACCTACTCCAACCTTCCCTTATAAATGCCAAGCTAATCCAAGCTTAAAACACTTTACAAACTCATCCAAATCACTCTAAAACTCTCAAAAATGCAGCTGCAAATCAGTGTTCGAACATATTCATCCTACTTCACAAAAGTGAGCATAACTCACTCGTTTCTTGTCCAATTTACTCCATTATTTTTCCTATGTGCTTGGATTGACCTTAGCTTCGATTCCTTGGGTTTTTCACAGTAAATCAGTCCCTGGAACATCGCTAAAAAGGCTCCAAAGTTCACTGTTCGTTTCTGTTTTGATTAAATCTTTACTAAACTTGTTCAAACTTTAGTCTAACTCATCTCAAACCTATGTCCTTATGCTTATAACCACTTCTATGGTTAGTTAGGCTTAAAAACAAGGTTGAGACATTCAAAATCAGAGAATTAATCCTCCCAAACTTTCTGTTTTGTTCAAGGGTTTAACCCACAAGTGATGTTCAAGTTCAAGACTTGATGTAAGTGTGATTTAGGATTAACTTGGGTTGTCCTACATAAAATCCACACATTACTTGATGATTTCTTATAGATTAGTGTTTAGTATTCTTGTATTACTTGTAGTTCATGACCCTCCTTGTATGTTCAAAACATCAAGTGTAGTGGTGAACATTCAGAGGTGCCTAAATGGAAGAACTTGTTCTTCCTACCTCCTACATGACTTCTATGACACAAAGAGGTTCCTAAATAGAGGATTCATCCTCCTACCTCATGCTTGAACTAATGGACTTATTGATATATTACATAACCTATATAATACTTGTATAAACTATCCAAATATTCGAACCTTTGATGATGAATTTGTGTTCATTCGTCAAAGTACTAGATTACATCATCTAAGACCTAAAGCTTGTTATGATTCTGATGGGTACACTACTCATGAAAACATTACAACCCTTGGGTTTTCATAGTGTCAAACAAGTATTTTGTGTTAAAAAGATGATTACTTTCATATGTTATATTCTTATGTTTTAAATTCTGAATCTCGACTCTAAACATACCTTGAACTTTAAACCTTATACATTCGATCTCCTAATCTCATTGCTCGTCAACAATTGGATAATCGGAAAGCATATGCAATTTTGTGAGTACACTTGACCCATTTTCCTTTTAATACACTTTGGGTGCAACATGTTTTACTTGTTAAAATGTACGATTCACAAACATGCTTTATTCAATCAATCCTTATACATGCTTTGTTATGCTTAAGTTCATGCTAGAATTCATACTACTTGTTAACCCGCCTTAACAATTATAGCGCTATAGGAGTAGCACACCACCCGACGGGATTTTGTTAAGTTATATTCTTTACGGTCTCGATACTGCTATATCGAGGGATGCTATTATTCATACTTTATGGTCTCGATATTGCTATATCGAGGGATGCTATTATTCTTGTGGACACTTGGGTTTGACTTTTAGTTATGCATGATAGTTTGACCTTGTATACCAAATTGCTATGTTGGATTGAAAAATACTTTTTATACATATGTCGCGAGTCTAAAACTAGTGTACTCGCCAATGCTTTTGTATTGAACTATGCTTTTAAAACATTTTACAGGTTTAGCGATGATGTTGGTGATGCATGGAATCTAGTAGGATGCTTAGATACACACTTTAAATTTTGTACTCCTATTGTATTGTATTTCATTATTCATGTTGTTGTATTTGCTTCAAATCCTTGTAATTGATTCTTTAGAAATAGAATGAAATTATTATTTAAATACTTGTCACAATTATTAGTGTTATGATGTCTCGAGCGATCTATTTCGTCTCACTCCGATGTTTCCGCCATCGGTTGGGGTGTGACATCCTAACTCTAGATCATGGGTTGTATAATTCTCTTCATGGTTCTTAAGTTGTCTAGAGGCATAGGCTATAACCTTTTGACGTTGCATCAACACACATCCATAACCTAATTTAGAAGCGTCACAATAAACTACAAAGTCTTCAGTTCCTTCTGGTAACGCTAGTATGGGTGTGTTGGTTAATCTTTGCTTAAGAATTCTAAAGGCTTCTTCCTGTTTTGGTCCCCATTCAAACTTAATTGATTTACAGGTCAGTTTTGTTAAAGGAATGGCTATCCTAGAGAAATCTCGGATAAACCATCTATAATAACCTGCTAGTCCAAGAAAACTTCTCACCTCCGTTTGTGATTCAGGGACTTTCCATTTAGAAATCGCCTCGATCTTTGTGGGATCCACATGAATTCCATCATGATTAACTAAATGTCCAAGAAATTGTACTTCTTGCAACCAAAATTCACATTTTGAGAATTTAGCATAAAGCTTTTCCTTTCTCAATAATGTAAGAAATGCATGCAAATGCGCTGCATGTTCCTCTTTACTCTTAGAGTAAATGAGAATATCATCTATAAAAACAATTATGAATTTATCCAGATATGGTTTGCATATTCTGTTCATCATGTCCATAAATGTGGCTGGGGCATTGGTTAGACCAAATGGCATGACTGTAAATTCATAATGACCATACCTTGTTCTAAAGGCAGTTTTAGGAATGTCCTCTTCCTGTACTTTCAGTTGATGATATCCTGAGTGTAAATCGATCTTAGAAAAGAATCGAGCTCCTTGCAATTGATCAAACGGATCATCGATTCTTGGTAATGGGTACCGATTCTTAATCGTGACTTTGTTCAATTCTCGGTAATCAATGCATATACGTATTGACCCATCCTTCTTCTTGACAAACAAGATTGGTGCTCCCCAAGGTGTATGAAACCTTGGTTGTATGAAACCTTTCTCCAGAAGTTCGTCCAACTGTTTCATTAGTTCCTGCATCTCAGCTGGCGCCAAACGGTAGGGTGCTTTGGCAATCGGTGTTGTCCCTGGTAGTAGGTGAATTCCGAATTCAACTTCCCTATCTGACGGTAGTCCAGGTAGCTCTTTAGGAAAAACATCTGAGAATTGAGATACTACGGGAATATCTTTCAATTCTTTTCGTTTAGTGTTAATGATTATAGAAATCATATACGCTAGTGATCTTTTTCTGGCATAACTTGCGGTTTTCATCACAGAGATGAATTTCGTAGATCTAGTTAACTTATCTCCTTTAATTGTGATATTTTCACCTTTTGGTAAATTTACTTGTATTGACTTTTGATCACATAAATACTAGCTTTATTGGCTACTAACCAATCCATTCCTAAGACAATATCAAATCCAGCTAGATTCATTGGGTAAAGGTTAGCAATAAACTTATGGTTTAGAATTTCTATTCTTGCTCCATGCAAGATTTCAGTGATCCTAATGGATTCTCCATTTGCCGTCTCCACCAGACATTCTTGTTGAAGTTTAGTTAATGGTTGATTAAGAATTTTGCAAAATGAAGTATTAATAAAACTTTGGTTTGCACCAGAGTCAAATAATACTTTTGCAAAAACATCATTAACTAAAAACATACCGGCAATCACATCCGGAATCATCTTAGCTTCTTCTGCTGTCAGAACAAAAGCTCTAGCATTCTTAGTAGTCTTGTTTTTCATGGCTGGAGCTAGTTTCGGACAGTTTGGTTTGATATGCCGTTTTTCTCCACAATTGAAGCACACTCCATTGTTAGGTTTCTTCCTGCAGTCTTCTTCCTTGTGTCCAGGTATCTTGCAGAAGTTGCAGTAGGTAGAACATTTTCCTGAATGTTTCTTCTTGCAAGACTTGTAGTAGGGTGCAGAAGTAGAACCTACATTCTTCCCACGATTGGAATTACCATAACGAAATTCCTGGGTAAGTTTCTAGACTAGGTTCTTTCTCTGGTTCTCTTCTTGCGTACGTAGCAATTCATCAGTCAAGGTATTTGCTAGTTCTACAACTTCTTCTATGGTTTGTGGTCTAGCTGCCTTAACTACATGTCTAATCTCACTGATTAATCCCCAAAGGTAACGGGAGATTAAGACTGGTTCTGGTGAGGCTAGAGTTGGCACTATTCCAGCATATTCAAAGAATATGGTAGTGTAACCCTTACAGTGTACTCCAGTCATTCTAAGGTTTAAGAACTTATTAGCAATTTGTTCTTTTTCATTGGGATAACAGAATTTCCTTTTGACCATGTTCTTAAACTCGGTCCATTATGGTAATTGAACATAATGACCAAGCTATACATTGTTTTGTTAAGCCTTTGAATAGCAAGCCCCCTTTCTTTTGCTCTTTTGTATATGGTCATGTTCGAGCCCAAAGGAGGAAATCTTTATGGCAAGACTTGGGAAGGTTTGCTAATTCTGTTGATGGAGGAGCTTGGACAGTGCTAGGAGATTTTAACACTACATTAGATCCTTCGGAAAAATCTATGGGTTCTTCTGAAGTTACTTCTTCTATGGAGGATTTTAGAGAATGTTGCTCTGAGATTGGGGTTGAAGACTTACCTGCTACTGGAATGCAATTTACATGGAATAAATCCCCGGGGAAAACTGGTGGCCTTTTAAAGAAACTTGACAGAGTAATGGGCAATGAAGACTTTATGAATGTTTTCTCTGATGTCATCACTAAGTTTCTGCCCTTCTATCATTCTGACCACTCGCCTATATTTGTCTCGTTGAAAGGCTTGAAGAATTGGCAGCAAAGGTCTTTCAAGTTTATGAATTTTCTATCAACAAAGTCTCAGTTCCTTCCTATTGTGTCTGATGTGTGGAATAAGAATGTTAGGGGCTGCTTTATGTATTCTGTGGTTAGGAAACTCAAGGAGTTGAAAAAACCTTTTAGGAAGCTGGGAAAAGAACAGGGAAATCTTACAGAAAAGGTTAAAAAACTAACAGCTGAGTTGGGAATTATTCAAGAAAATATGGTTAAGGACCCTCATAACCCTGAGATTAGAGAGGCTGAAGCTGTTTTTGTTAGTGCTTTGAGACAGGCTATGGTTGATGAAGAATTGTTTTGAAAACAAAAAGCCAAAGTAGGATGGCTGAAGGCAGGTGATCATAATACAGCTTATTTCCATAAAGTTGTTAAGGGAAGGGAAAATAGAACCAGAATTAACTCAATTATAGATAAGGATGGAAACGTTATTGAAGGGCAGGCAGTTGGGGATGCTTTTGTGAAGCATTTTGAGGGCTTTATGGGAAGTGAAGTTAAAGTTCAATCCATTAGAGACCCTGCTTCTTTATTCTTGGCTAAAATTCCTGTGAATATTGCTGAAGGGATGGTTAAACCTATTTCTGATGAGGAAGTTAAGAATGCTTTGTTTGATATTGATGACAATAAGGTCCCTGGCCCTGATGGCTATTCTTCTAAGTTTTTCAAAGCAGCTTGGCCTATTGTGGGAAAGGAAGTTTGTCTAGCTATTCAGGAATTCTTTCATAATGGCAAACTGTTGGCTGAAGTGAATGCTACAATCAAATCTTTGGTGCCTAAATGTTCTAATCCTAGGAATGTGGCTGATTTTAGACCTACTGCCTGTTGCAATGTGCTCTATAAATGTATTACTAAGATAATATGCAATAGGCTAAAGGATCATCTGGGTTTAATTGTTGGGGAATGCCAAAGTGCCTTTATTCCGGGGAGACAAATTAGTGACAACATTTTGCTTACTCAAGAGCTTCTCAGGAATTACCACTTAAAGAAAAGGGATGCTAGAATAACTATGAAAATTGATTTGCAGAAGGCTTACGATACGGTGAATCATAATTTTCTTGAAACTTGTCTGAAGATGTTCGGGTTCCACCCTTGTATGATAGCATGGATTATGACTTGCATCCGATCCTCTGCATACTCTATCAATGTTAATGGGTCAAGTCATGGCTATTTTAAGGGGCTTAGGGGTTTGAGACAGGGTGATCCAATGTCACCATATCTTTTCACAATTGTCATGGAGGTCCTCAATTTAATGATTCTGAGAATTATTCGTGAGAATGGTGGGTTTACTTATCATTGGGGTTGTAAGGAGCTGAAAATAACTCATGTCTGTTTTGCTGATGATTTAATGTTGTTCTCACATGCTGATGAAAGTTCTGTGATGATTCTTAAGACTGCCCTGGAGGAATTCAGCAGTGTTTCGGGTTTGGTTCCTAATCTGAACAAGAGTACTATGTACTTTGGTAACATAACAAGGTTGATGCAAGATAAAATCAAAGCTCTATTTCCGTTTAAAGTTGGATCTCTACCGGTCAAATATTTGGGCATTCCATTGTTGGCTAAAAGGCTTTACTCAAAGGATTGCAATGTGTTGATTGATAAAGTCAAAAAGAGATTAGGTGACTCGAAGAATAAGGTGCTTTCTTTTGCTGGAAGATTACAACTTGTTAGATCGGTTTTGTCTTCTCTTCATGTGTATTGGGCCTCTATGTTTCTTTTACCAATTAATGTTATAGATGATATTGAAAGGCTTATGAATCGATTCTTATGGGCTAATTCCGATTCGGCAAAAGGGAAGGTTAGAATCAGTTGGGATAAAGTGTGTTGTCCTAAATCTCAGGGGGGGTCTTGGGATTAGACCGTTAAGAGTTATTAATCAAACTCTTGTGTCTAAACACATATGGAGCTTATTGTCTAAAAAAGATACTATTTGGACAAAGTGGATTTGGGCTAACAGATTGAAAGATAAGAATTTCTGGGAAATAGGTGACAAAGATGGTACATGTTGGAGATGGAAAAGCGTTATGAGAATGCGAGAGTCAATCTGGCCACATTGTGTTAAAATCTTGGGGGATGGGGTTGGTACTTCTGTCTGGTATGATATGTGGTGTCCTTTAAGTCCGTTATGCAAATTTATCACTGTGAGAGATATAAACAGGGCTGGTCTTTCTACTTGCTGTACTGTTGATAAAATTATAGTGAATGGGTGTTGGAATTGGCCTGAGGAATGGAGACAGAAATATCCATGTCTATTCTCTATGGTTGTGCCCAATTTGATCAATGGAAAAAAATGATAGCCTGTTATGGAAGACAAAGGATGGTAAGCATGTGGATTTCTCTACTCCTGTGGTTTTTAAAGATTTATGCAGTCTGAGGCAGCCAGCTCACTGGGCTAAAGTAGTATGGTTCAGTCAATCTATTCTGAGGCATGCTTTCATATTATGGCTGGCTTTTCAAGAAAGACTTTTGACTCAGGATAGGCTTGATAGATGGGAGGTTCGAAATGAAATGGATTGTGCATTCTGTCATGAACAAATGGATGACCATACACATTTGTTCTTTGAATGTGGCTTTCCGAATGAAGTTTGGAATCATCTTAAGTGCCCGGGAATGCTTCAGAATGCTCCGGTGGGTTTAAGAGACTGTGTAAATTATCTAGCTAACCAGCGCATGAGTAAATCCTTTAAAAGCATCATTCAAAGGCTTATGCTAGCAGCCATGGTTTACTTTGTTTGGCAGGAAAGGAATCTCAGACTGTTTCAAAATAAACAAAGGCCGGTGGATGAGTTATGTGCTATTATCAAAGAAACAGTGAGGCTTAGGCTGATGGGGTTGAGAATTTATGCTAGTGAAAGCACCTTGAGGGCTAGTAAGGAGTGGGGTTTCAAAGTTTTCTGGAAAGACCCATATAAAATAGTGGATCAATGGAAATTTGTCTGACTAGAAATAATAGCAAGATGGAAAGTAAGGGCTTTTTGGGTACTGAGATAAAAAACTATGGCAGCTTTGGGAGATTGAGATCTAAAGAGTTAGATTATTTAGAGAGAAATTTTATTGACCAGAAATTCCTTGACAATTATCTGTTGGGTCTCTTTGCTGTGTGGAGAGGGGCAGTTGGGTGGGGGTTTGGGTGTGTGTTTTTATTTGTGAGCTTGGGCATTCTTGGGAGGGGTATGGTTTGGGACCCCCAAATTTTTCTTATGAGTGTTGAGTCTATAGATGGAAAGGTAGGAAATGGGGTGGGGGTTTTTTTGGGAAATGCAGGAATAAGGTGTACAGCTCATGCTTGGGTAGTATTCTGGTTGTTACAACCTTTCTTTAGAGCTCTGTGTTGTGTTTTGGTGCTTAAGATAATCATTTCGTGGTGTTTTAGGCTGTGTTTTACTCTGTTAAGATCTCTGTTCTTGTGTGAATTCAGTCTTAACTCAGTGTTTGAATGTTGGGTTTTAGGTATTTCAAGACTTGGGATAAGTCTATACCTAGGGGTTATAAGGCTGGATCAGATCTTTATTGTTTTGATCTACTGGTTCTTTTTTATTGTTTGTTTTTCTAGCACTAAACAAAGATCTGAAAACCTCTGGTTAGGACAGAAACCGGTGTGTGTTGAGTACTTTGGATCCAGTTGGATCAGCACTGTTGTGTCTTTGGGAGGGGGGTTTCATTTTGGGTGCTAGGTGGAATAAGGGAATCAAAAGCCATCAGGGTAGTCATCCTACTTAAACTCTTATACCTTAGCTCTGATGTGATTTTTCATTCTGTTTTGATTTTATGTTTGCTAGGAAATTTGAACCAGTTTTTATGTTTTGTGATTAGTCTAAAGGGTTCATTAACCATTCTAACCACTTTTGCGGATGGTTGTGGGAGATTAGGTTTTGATGTGCTATGGGGAGGCACTTACCATGGAGATATAAGGATGGAGATTGCCACTATGATTAGGACATTATTTTCCACCCCTAAACTTGTTTTCTATTTTTTAGATCTAATTAGTGGCAATCAATCCCATCAATCTTGGTTTCTTTCTAAACATGTTTCTTGTTTTATTGTTGAGTTTCTTATTTTTATTGACCCATTTGGGTGTTTTGTGGTCTGGGGAAGTTTGGGTTGGGTTGGAGGGATAAGGTGGCAGAGGTGTCATGGGAATATTATCCATATGAAGCTGCCATTTTTGTTGTTTAGAAGCTGCAATATGATGATTTGTTCCAATAGAGAGGTGCTGATTGGTATGCATAGAAGATTGCAGGGGTATTTTTGGAAATATACCAGTAGCTGTATAAATCTGCAAGGTTGTGATGATGTTACTGAGTTGCTGAAGTTTATTAGGGGTGCTAAGATTGATGCTGTGAAAATATACTGGAAAGGGTATAATGGTAATTTCACAAAGGCCTGGGGAATAATTATTGATCATCTTTCAGGTGTAAATAACTGGCAAAGATCCAAAAGAAATATTGATCACAACATAAGTTGGATACAATGGTCTAATGGAAAGATGAATATGATGAAGCACTGGATATGGCTGATTAAAAGTGCCAATATTAGAGACTATGTGCTGAATCGGAAGTTTGTTATGAAGGAATTTTGCAGAACTGGAGTTGTGTGCAAATTATATGAGAAATGCAGCTGTCATCTTTGTTGCATTATAATTGATAGGAATATGCTGTTTTGTAGAAACTGTATGTTTAGTGAGTGGTACTGGGTTGTTTTGAAATGGGTTGAGACTATTTTTGAGTATATAGGGAAGGTTGTGTTCATTAGTAATGCTGGTTGGTTGATGAAGTATACTGATTGGGACTTTCGAATCAAGGATTGGACTATAGGGGATGGTAGATTTATAGTCCGAGATTATGAGGAAAAAAGGTTATTGAGTGCTGGGCAGGTGAACCTGGGAATTGTTTTGTTGATGGTATTTTTTAAGCTGGTTCTTATAAAAATTCATGTTTGGGTAGGGGATTATGGGAATATTGAAAAGTGGGATAGTGACTGGAGGCTGCAGGAATGTGAATGTAGAAAAAGGTGTCAATGGAAGTATAGGGGCACAATTGTGTTTGTTTGCTGGATTAGTATGTTTAAGGAAATAGTTATTGTTTTCGAAAAGAAAGGGCTTCTAAATGGGATTCTTAAGTCATATCCTGGGCTGGGTTTTGATAATATGTATGGATGGATTGAATTGTGGGTTTGCGGAAAATGGATTTTGAAAGGTATTAACAAGTTTATTCAGTTTGGTCGAAAGCTGATGTTTAGCAAATATTGCTGTATTAAGTCGAGATGGAATAGGGGTGTTTTCAAATGTATAATGATGGCTAATTGCACCGTTATTATTGGCAGAGCAATAATTCAATCTTTTGAAGTGAGTTGGTTACTTATTGGTGGGTTGTTAATTCTGGGATATCTGGTGATCGTGTTGTTAATGACAACATTGGGCTTGGTCATAATTGATAATTGTAAGAGATGGGTTGATTGGTCTTTAACTGTGAAATGTGTTTTGGATAATGTTGTGTGGGCTGGTTGGTTGAGATCGGAGTGGGCGGGGGATGCTTATTATGCGTTGAATAGCTGGGCCTGGTGGCTTTTTGATTGGGCCAGCAGAATTAAATGGATGGACATATTGGTAGACTTTATGAAGTGGGCCGGATCTAAGTGGGGAAAGCTAGACATAAAACATAAGTGTTGGATAGAAACTGGTATGGGTGGTAAAGAATGGGATGCGGGCTTGAAGATTTGGGCTGGTAGATTTAGCTTAGTTGGACTTTGGGTGATGTTTGTGTTTATTGTTTGTAATAGGGTCTGGATTTACGTGATGGGCCTTAGTTGGCCAGTAGGATTTAGATTTGGGCTTAGGAGGTATTTTTTGTATAGTTTGCCAGGTTTTGATTGGGCTAATCTAGATCTTGGGCCTATATCCCGGGTCTAGTTTAGTTCTTTGTTTGTATTCTTTTATTCTTTTCTAATAAAAGGTTTGCCCGGGGGTTTTCCTTCGTTTCCAAAAAAAAAAAAAACTCGGTCCATTGTATATTATAGACTCTGTCACTACCCCTAGACTTGAGAATAGTATTCCACCATTCTAAGGTTGCGTTCTTAAAAAGATTGGAAGCAAACATGATTTTGTCTTCCTCTACACACTTGCTTATTTTTAAGACAGCCTCCGTTTTTTCTATCCAGCGTAGAGCTGCAATGGCTCCTTCAATGCCAGAGAATTCTATCGGTTTGCAAGACCAGAATTCTTTGTAAGAACAACCATAAGACATGGTTCTTCTTCTTTTGGAATAGGCAATTGAAGTAACGGTCCATTGTTTACGCTGTGACTGGGTTCAGTATGTGATCGCTTACTTCCACTACTTTTATTATTTTCCACTTCCTTAACATTTTGGATGATATATGGCATAGCATCTCTAATTTCTTGTGTTACTATGTGTCGAATGGCACTGTTATTTATTTGATTATCATTATTCTGGTTTTCCTGATTTGCTTCGTTGTCCATCTGGATTTACAAACAATTATCAGGTATTAATATCGTAGAATAAAATTTAATGCCAATAATTGCACAAACAAACACATTGGTCAAAACTGTCGATCATTGCGACATTTACTCTATTTTATATATATATATATATGCATCTAATACAACTATAACGGGAATTTAAAATATACTACTTAGTCATGCATCAGTAGGTATTTAGATTATCTATTTTAGTTGATTTTTTTCTTCAAACTATTCGTATGTATATATATATATATATATATATATATATATATATATATATATATTACTACTGGTGGGGGTTCATCCAATACTGCATATTACGCTCGTCGTACTTCCAGACGAGCTTCTCCCCTATTTTCCTGATCCTCTCTCCTTCATCAACTAACTCCTCACCAAAAGTGCGGAGTTCCTGCACATTTTCGGTACTCATGGGTGGTGGTGGTGCAGGTATTGGTTTAGGGTAAGGTGGTAAAGGGTCTCCATACGGGTATGGGTTTTCTAGGATTTCCCTAACATATTGGTCAGCATCCCAGTATGGATCTAGAGGGTCAAGGTTTGGGTATGGTGCTACAGGGTTTGGCATGGGCTCCTCTTGTGGATAGAGTTCTCGGTAATCCCTATGGTCGTCATTCCACGGATCATAGGCTAAGGGATTGGGTGCTGGAACTCTGGGTATCTCATCTGGGTTAAAAGCTGGTATGGGAACTAGTGCTTCTTGGTTGGTTTCTATTTCCATGGGTTGAGTGGGAAACAGTGGTAATGGCTGTGGTGCAATAACTTGCTCTAAGTTTGGGTCTACGGAAGTGGTAGATAAGATGTGAAAATTAGCTAATCGTCTATTGATTGTGTCTTGGGTTTGGGCGTTCATCTCCCTATTTGTTGTAGCTAAAGCGCTCTGTTGCTTTAATTTTCTTATTCTTTTCCTACGCTCATGGGCTCCCCGACTGAACCATCCTCTCTTTTTGGTAGGGAATGGCTCTTCGGATTGCGCTATGAAGATGAATATCCTCTATTCGGTATCAGCTAAGTACCTCGAAGGAGTAGGCTGGGAGGACGTTCCTTCATCTCTAGGAGAACTAGACAATTGACGATAAGCGTCCGACGGTCCTTGATCACTCATATTGTAAACTAACAGATTGTCAAATAACACAAAATAATAATACACACGTATGCACATAGTCACATAGATTATCTCCTAACATAATTGACAATTTCAATGTCAGCAGAACACTTATGTGGCTGAAATCAGTGGTTGTAGCTCTGATACCACCTCCTGTCGCAACCCCTGACCCCTTACCCCTGGAGGCGGGCGGCCGCGAGCTTCGCACATTCAGTTCTGACCCAATTTAGCTTAGTTTAGATATGCCTTAGAGTTCCATTAGGACCATATTATAGGTTAGTATAACCCTCTGAGGTTATACAACTTGGTTCCTAATTAATCCGATTCATTTGCATGTTTCCGTTAATCGCTTAAATGTTGACCATTATGCCCTTTTGACCTTAAAAGGAGATTTTTGAAAATGTAAGAGGACAAAAACCTTTATTACTGATTTATAAACATGTCCTAAAAATTTGACATCAGTTTGAGGTCTAAATTAGGAGTTATGCTCAATATCGTAATTTGAAAGCTTTTTATTAATTAAACGGCATTATTAGCATAAAGCCTATCTAAATCCAAATTTTGACACCAAAATTTTTATCCACTGATGTAATATAATATTTTGGGATTTTTGAAGATTTTTATTTATTTTTAAACTGATCATGGCATAGGGTTCTTGCTTTAATTCGGTAATTGTCGGTCATACCCATTTCGCTAATAAAATGAGTTTTACATAACATTTTGATACCAAAATTTTTGCTACTGATTTTATATGATAAATAAAATATTTTGAACTTTATAAACTGATAAAAATTGCAGCTTTCCTTATATAACCCGAAAATCACCTAAAACCGACTTTTTACGCGTTTTAAACGCATAGTATGGGTTAAAACTATTTTTGGCATATAAGACTTAATACCTACTGATGTTTTAAGTAAATTTCTATACTTAACAGTAAGAAAAATTTTTGAACTCAGATTTCCAATTTTGACCTTTAAAGCTTATGTGAAATGACCAAAATGCCCCTACGGTGCATAGTTTGGTTATAAATGTTAAATTTCACATATATGCAATACCTTACTGATATGACCTGCAAGAATAAATATTTTTACTGATCATTTAAGACCAGAACCTCAGGTTAATATTTAACCCCTTTTATAATCCTTAAAATGACCAAAATACCCCTACGGGGCTTAAATTAATTTTAAATCCGTTTTGGGCATAATGGAAGGTATCCTACTGATATCACAACATATTTAAGGCATATTAACTTAGGAAACCTGTTCATGACTCATTTGGTTACCCGTTATGCAATTATCGCGTTCGGTACGGTTTATGTAACTAGTTTGCATAAATTAACCGAAACGGGTCAAACCTTATCATTTTCACTTCAAAATCCAGAATATGTTTAGTTTACCCATATTATACAAGTCTTCATACTTGTCTGATCTAAACCACATTCTAATCTGGTTTCGCTTAATCATGCGTTTTGAACCGTATACATTTCTTTAAAACTAACCGGTCTAAGATTAAACTTAATCTAATAGGTTAATTAAAACCTTCGTTCCAGATTTAAGAGACCAGTAAAAGTTAGTTGCACTTGCTGATATGTACGGCTGGGATAAATTTGTATAATTTGCTCGCGTAAATACTTTTAACTTATTTTCCCTTATACGGGCTTGGGGTACGGTATATAAAATACCGCTTGGTCGGGTATTGAATTTTTAATCGTATGAAGGTTAAATCATTGAGATAACCCGTTTAATCTGTTTTGTTTATTCTAAGCCTTTGGGGGGTTAATGACCATGTCCTGGATATCCTCGGCTCGTTCATTGAAATGGTCGCGACTTAAGCACGGGGTGTAGGCATACACCTGCCTGTGCGTATGTAAAATAATGTACTCACCTGTTCGAGAATAACTCACCATGGGATATATTATGTGGTGTGTCTATTAATCTTTAACCCGGTTTTCAGCCCGGGCTACTGAACGTATAATAAACATGTAATTCTTTAACAAGTTATTTTTAAATAATTATCCCAAGTTATAAAAGATATTTTGTGCCTTGTGCATTCAAATAAATTTTCTTAAACATTTTCCAAATGAGTCGGTTAATTGTATCTACCAGTGAAAACTGACGTATTTTCCAAAAAGGTTAAGTGCAGGTACTAATCGAAATGGGCTGGCTACTCCTAGCCTTAATAAAGAGTCTTGCAAGCTTAGATGTTTATAAATCTGTTGAACAATGTTCCTTTTAACTTGATCCGCCTGTGGATCCATTACAACCGTTTTTGTAATAATTGTTATTACTTTCATTCGGTTTGTAATGTTTTTATCTTTCGACTTTCGTTGTGTATTAAACTGTGATAAATTGTCTATGATGATATCAACTACGTCACGATACTCCCCCACCGGGCCCACCGGTAATACGTGGAAATATCGGGGTGTGACAGGTTGGTATCAGAGCCAACATTGAGTGAATTAAACACTAGCCTTTTGTGTTTAATCTCAATGACACAGTTTGCACATTCCTCGACTTCTGAG
>JARYGA010053574.1:0-33765 GCA_030545235.1 Helianthus tuberosus
ACATTTCTTTGTGTTTTTTGTGCATTGCGTTTTAGAAAAAATGTCATTTTTTAGGTTTTTTTTTCATTGCGTTTTACGCAACTGGGTTTTCAAAAAAAAAAATTCGAAAATATAGCAATAGTATATTCGTTTTAAAGATAAAAAACGCTCGTTTTTTTTGTGCAACTTTTATAAAAAAAATAATGTCGTATGAAAGAGTTATTAACGTTTAAAAAATGGGGGGGGGGGGGAATTGGAGGAGAGAGAAACTATTGCCTTGGATTGACTAGAATGCCCCTAAACAAACTCACGCGCCTCTTTTTTCCCTTCAATTTCCATCATTTAATCTTAACCCTTGATTAACTAAATGGATGGTCAAGATCACTTCCTAGCCTTCCTAGCCAAATAAACTTACTATTGTATCTCCACCCTTTACTTCAAAACCTTTTAATGAAGTCCACTTTTTGAACCTAGAATGATCTAAATAGTTCCAGACCAGACTAACAAGATCACCTAACCAAACAACCAATCACAACCAAGACAAGCACACAAATTCATAAACAATCACAAAACAGGAATATGTAAATCATCTCAATTTAATCATTAGTCAAAACCGAATAGTCAAAATATTAAGTCATAGTTCATCTAGACCTAGGTAGTATAAAAAATCTAGCTACTCATGATCAAGAACGAACCAAAAATAAATTTAAAGCAAGTCGAATCAGAAAACATGTCTATAATATTCAAGTTTAGATAAAAACCAAAACAATAAACAAGTCTAACCGAACAAGTTTCAAACTTTAATCATGTTTCTCCAATCACAAGCTTCCTCTTTGAATTCTTCACTCCAATCGTCCCTCAAGATCACGTCTGATATATCTTTTTTTGCGTCTGATGTTGCTGCCGTATATATATTGCCTCAACATTCCATTAGGTTTTTCTTTTTAATTGTAATCCACATCCTTGTTTCAAAGCCCAAGAAAATATCAAAACAATTTCAATACCCCCTATTGATGTTGTCGTGACTTTGCATGGCTGGATCAAATTTATTTTCGGGCGGCCCACCATTAATGTTTTAGAATGGAATCCCAATTCCCTCCCTTTTAATTTAGAACTAGTGATTTCCCCCGCGCTTTTTAGGCTGGAATTCAGTTGGTATGTGTTTGGTTCCTTATGGTACCGACACTCGCTATAGTAATCTAAAGAGAAAACCTTACATCGATCGGAAACAACAAAAAGAATATCGATACCGGTAGCAATGTTGCTCCGTTGATATCGATTTAGTTTGTATGCATTCTATGTTTATTTTTTTAAACATTGGCATATAAACTTTATTGAAAACGACTATTGTGTCGCTACCTTATCAAACCGAACCGAAAACGATTGAACAACATTTGTATCAGTACCGAAATTTATTTTTATTGTTTTTTGCTTTCGATAAACTAAGATTGTATCGCTACCATATCGTACCAAGCTGAACAACATTGGTACCAGTATGTGTTAATTTTTATCGTTTCTTGTTTGATAACAGATATCGTGTCGATACCGTAGTAAACTGAACGAAGTGACTGAACAACATTTGTATCGGTACAAGTATTTATTTTTATTGGTTTTGCTTTCGATAAACTAAGATTGTATCACTACCATACCCTATCAAGCTGAACAACATTGGTACCGGTATGTGTTAATTTTTTAGCGTTTCTTGTTTGATAACAAATATCGTGTCAATACCGTAGTGAACCAAACGAAATCGACTGAACAACATTTATATTGGTACCGGTATTTATTTTTATTGTTTTTGCTTTCAATAAAGTAAGATTGTATCGCTACCATACCGTACCAAGCAGAAAAACATTGGTACCGGTATGTGTTAATTTTTATGGTTTCTTGTTTGATAACAGATATTGTGTCGATACCGTAGTGAACCGAACGAACAACGTCAGTTCTGTATTGGTATTTATTTTTATTAATTTTTCTTTCAATAAACTAACATCGTATCGCTAGCGTACCGTACAAAACAACATTTGTACCGATACCTGTATTATTTTATGGTTTCCAGTTACTAAAAAAAATTCATATATATACAACTCTGTCTGTGACGATAATTGAATATCGGTACCAGTACCGTGACAATTTAAACCGATCAATACTATTAGAACAACATCGGTGTCGGTACCAGTGTTCGTTTTTATGGTTTCCGGTCGATGTAAAACACGTGTTGATTTTTATACCGAGTGCATGAATCATACCGGTAATGTAACCAACCGAATCGATACCGATCCAATGCCCGCAGTAAGGTACCCTCACAATGTGCGTGCATATAATTTGGAAAATAAAAAATATAAATAAATATAGATGCTGATTTAGATTTTTTTAAAAGTTAACAAACGTAAGTTATTATAAAAATCAAATTGAGTGCTAAATAATACTACTAATAGAAAATACCTAAGAATTATAATTACAATTTATTACTAAAACATCACATGAAACTTTAGGACCAATAGATCCTGGGTTTGATTCTCACAAGGGAGTTTCCCTATATTTATTGGGTTTCCTTTTGAATTGGTGTATAGGCATTATGCCTAGTGGAAATGGATATGATCGGGTGGTTTCGCTGATGACACGATCCAGTGGTCTGTTAGTGATCCAAATTTGTCGTTAAAAAAAACATCACATGAATAATAGATAAAATATTATTAAAAATAAAAAAAATATTATTAAAAATAAAAAAAACAAATACCAAAAATGTTGGGTTTCCTTTTGAATTGGTGTATAGGCATTATGCCTGGTGGAAATGGATATGATCGGGTGGTTTCGCTGATGACATGATCCAGTGGTCCGTTAGTGATCCAAATTTGTCGTTAAAAAAACATCACATGAATAATAGATAAAATATTATTAAAAATAAAAAATAAATATTATTAAAAATAAATAAAAAACAAATACCAAAAAATGTGTAGTTACTGTTCATGACTGGTTTCAATTAATATGTATAATAACTAGTTGTACACCCCGCGCGCTTTGCGGCGCGCTAAACCAATTCGTTCTCGATTTGACAACATAATAGGATGTAGCGAAAAAAAAAAACCTTCAATGCAGATTTACCAAATAATGCCATGAATCTAAAAAATATATCGAGCCATTATGATCTCCTCGTGTAATGTGAACGTTGATAGCTTTAATCCCAGCCATCATAGATAAGATAATTAGTCTATCTTAATCTACAACTCTTCTCGTTACGTTGCAAACGTGTCGGTCAATAAGAATACCCAATGATTAACCAACTAACAAAAATAGATGTCAACTGCATTAACCACTCATGCTTTCTCTAAATAAAGGGTGAGCTTATTTTGATCATGAAATGTAACAACCTCACATTTAATATCTCAGCTATTGATACTAAGTTTTGTAATTGCACAGACCACTTTTAAAATGAGAACTCCCAACCCAAACCTAGCCCATGTGATTTAGATTCAACAATAAACCCCCCTAACACAGTTAACATCTTTAGTTTCTCCATAATTTGAAAAAAACTTGGAAGATGACAACTAATTTCAAGTTACCGACATTTGGCAAGAGTATCACTTCAGCATTGAGTTACAACTATTCACGACAGTCAACACAAAGCCTTAAAACAGAACAGTAAAAAAACAATCTCAAGCTCAAAATGAAAATTGAAGACCATCATCCGATTTAATCTTCATAAAATACAGATTAAGTACTCATGTTTTTTCCTAAACATACACACTGTTGATATTTAAGACCAAATAGCCAGTATGATATGCTCATTAATTTGTTCCAAATGCTCTATGACTCCCATATATTATCTTTTATTAGATCGAAATTTATACATCAAATCAATGTTATTTAAAAGAAAAAAACATGTTGATTTCTCTAATAACATGTTTCCTGTCACAACATGTAGACTTCTAACATCGATTTAAAAGTCGCCAAACAAAATATGCATTTCAGAGGTTACCTTAATTTGTTCCATTTAGCCGTGTTAGTCGAACATCCACCTACCGGAGCACATTATGGTGGTCCATATGCTTTTGTGTATGGTTTAGAGATCCCATCTTCAGTGACCAAATAGAAACCAAAACTCAAGATCATCTCTTTGCCCCCAGATGAGTAATTCCTCAGGGCTGACGCTACAAGTCTTAACCTCATCATATAATTCCCCAACCCATGAATAAACACAAAACGTTAACCCGTTTTCGTTACAACAATATCTTTGCTTGTTAAACCAGATGCCACATCATTTCATTTACCTGAGAAGATAAGCCGCCGGCGCCCCCAATGTTCCGCCTTACAATCCCCATTCCCCAACATATTCTCTGCCTTTTAGACCAAATCTTCAAAACAAAAAACAAAAAAATTGAAAAAAAAAACAACATAATAAAAAACGAATATTATTAATAGTTCCTAAACAGGTAATCAGATATTTTTTTTGTTAACTAACTCACAATTTACAAACACATAACGTCATTAAAGTTACAAAATTAAAAAAAAAAAGGTTTTCAAGCAAAAAGTCATGGATTCGAATATGCAACTGATGAGGCTACCAGATGATTTATCAGCAAACCGATTGTTACAATATCAGATCTAAACAATAAAATGAATCTACCAACCGAGTGCTGGTGACGAAAAAACCTAATTACAACATATGAAATACGGTGAAGAACGAACAATAGAATGATGTTAAGTAAGAAATGAAGATGATAGAGATACATACAAGTTTCCGATCAGCGGCTGGAGAAGAATGAAAGAGGCGATGCTGATAGCTCAGAAAGAAATGTTGTCTGCTATCCCTTCGGTCGTATATAAGGGCGGCTCCAAATTCAAAAACCAGATGTCTCAAAACACATCATAATATTCATAAAAAAAATAGAGGAGGTTGCCCACTGCAAAAACAACATAACACCACAAAAAGGTATCACCTACATTTGGTTTGATTGCTACCCAACAATGAAAACAGATAGCACCAAAACACCTTATTCATCTTACCCAACGTTTTATCACTTAGAAAACAGAACAAACAAAATAACCAACACCAATCGACTCAGATCTTAAAAGATCATCATCATCGTTGAACACGCTCAGTGGCGCTACGGTTGCAACTGAAGTTGCCATACCAAGTAGCAAGCCAGCATCGTTGAGTAGGCGTAAGGCCGAAACCTCGCAAGAACCCCATCCACCGTCGCCTAAAACGTCGGCGAGGGTTTGTGTTGAAACTCTCCGCCGCGATGATGGTCGGAATCCGTACATGATGACCCTCCTCTTAAAGAGGGGTATGGTGTAAAGCTGGAAGACATGTGTCTCCAGGGGGATGACCGCCCAAATAGGACAATCGGAACAAACCACGAACAGACACAATGATAATTTCCCGGTCGTTGGCAGAGAGATTTGTAGAGAGAGAAACAGAGGTCGTTGTAAATAGAGAGCTCCCAGCGTTTGTATGTAGGTCAGAAAACCCCCACCAAACAGAGACACCAGATGGTGACCATGGTGGTGTTCACCCTCCTGACACCACCCTCCTCTCTCCCTTATCTTCTCTGTGTGGCCTGAGACTCACCCGACAGCTGGTTTTAATAAGCAAATTACGAAAAGGCCCTCTTACTGTTCATGACCACTTTCTAATAATATGTATAACTAGTTGTACACCCCGCGCGCTTTGCGGCGCGCTAAACCAATTCGTTCTCGATTTGACAACATAATAGGATGTAGCGAAAAAAAAAAACCTTCAATGCAGATTTACCAAATAATGCCATGAATCTAAAAAATATATCGAGCCATTATGATCTCCTCGTGTAATGTGAACGTTGATAGCTTTAATCCCAACCATCATAGATAAGATAATTAGTCTATCTTAATCTAAGCCATCATAGATAAGATAATTAGTCTATCTTAATCTACAACTCTTCTCGTTACGTTGCAAACGTGTCGGTCAATAAGAATACCCAATGATTAACCAACTAACAAAAATAGATGTCAACTGCATTAACCACTCATGCTTTCTCTAAATAAAGGGTGAGCTTATTTTGATCATGAAATGTAACAACCTCACATTTAATATCTCAGCTATTGATACTAAGTTTTGTAATTGCACAGACCACTTTTAAAATGAGAACTCCCAACCCAAACCTAGCCCATGTGATTTAGATTCAACAATAAACCCCCCTAACACAGTTAACATCTTTAGTTTCTCCATAATTTGAAAAAAACTTGGAAGATGACAACTAATTTCAAGTTACCGACATTTGGCAAGAGTATCACTTCAGCATTGAGTTACAACTATTCACGACAGTCAACACAAAGCCTTAAAACAGAACGTGGTTATGATGCCATATGGGTAGTGGTGGATAGATTGACGAAAAGTGCTCACTTCATTCCGATTCGTGAGACTTATACGTCAGAAAAGATGTCAGAAGTCTATACCAATGAAATCATAGCACGTCATGGAGTGCCGGTGTCCATCGTGTCCGATAGGGATACCCGGTTTACCTCGAAATTCTGGCGTGAATTCCAAGAACAAATGGGGACCAAATTGTTCATTAGCACAGCGTACCATCCTCAAACGGATGGACAAAGTGAAAGAACGATACAAATATTGGGAGACATGCTACGGGCGTGTATAATCGACTTTGGAGGCAGTTGGGGTGTTCACCTACCGTTAGTTGAGTTTTCGTATAACAACAGTTACCAATCTAGTATTAAAATGGCACCATATGAACTGCTTTACGGTAGGAAGTGTCGAACCCCGGTTTGTTGGGGTGAAGTGGGTCCACGCGAACTCGCCCACCAAGACATAGTACGAGCCACGAACGAAAAGATCGATAAAGTTCGGGCACACTTGAAAGCGGCCCAAGACAGGCAAAAGGCGTACATTGATAAAAGGAAAAGGCCAATTGAATTTCAAGTCGGTGACATGGTCATGCTAAAAGTGTCCCCATGGAAAGGTGTTATTAGATTTAGAAAGAAGGGGAAGTTAAGCCCAAGGTTTATCGGGCCATTTAAAATTATCGGAAGAGCTGGCAAGGTAGCATACCGTCTTGAACTACCAGAGGAGCTGAGTGGGATCCATGGCACGTTTCACGTATCTCAATTAAGAAAGTGCCTAGCAGACGAAACGACCTATATCCATTACGATGATATCGAAGTGGATAATAGTCTAAATTATGTGGTAAGACCGGTTGAAATTTTAGACAGAAAGGTCAAACGTTTACGAAATAAGCAAATTGAACAAGTCAAGGTTAAATGGGAGCATAGAAAAGGTTCGGACACTACATGGGAGTCCGAAGAGGAGATGCGACATCTTCATCCTACACTATTTGGTACGTACTTTGGTTTCGGGGACGAAACCCTTTTTAAGAGGGGTGGACTTGTAACACCCCGAAAATATAAGACATTATCGGAATTATAAAGCATAAATAAAAGGTAGTTTACTAACTAAGAGTTTTAACCTAGTTAGTTAACTAGTCTAGAAATAGCTTATAACTTGATTAAAAGCTACCAAACTATATGTTGAACAAAGTTGAGGGACCATAGTTGTCTAAATTGAAAACTTAACTAAATGGAACAAATAAAAAAAATAATAATAAACCAAACACCTCAATTTGAAGTGTTGGTCGACCAGAAAGAAGCAGGGGGCGACACCCCCAATCCAAGAACCCTAATCTCACAAAACTCTTAAATTGAAGATGCAATTCTAATCCAAAACGAAATCCGAGTTTAGATTATCGATCCTCATCACAAGAGGATCATAAGGTATGTAAAAATTCGTGTTAAATCCTCTGTATGAAATTCTCATGATTTTGGACATCAAAGATTAGATGTTGCATGTGTGTTGTTTGATGTGATTAGAGATGATGTAGTGACTAGAAGTGAAACCTAGACAATTACATATGAAATCATGTCCAATTTCAGAAAATTGGATGAACACCTTGAAGGTGGGTTATGGGTTTTGCATGATGTTAATGAACACTAGGGTGAAGAAGGGTTATTCTAGTGTAATTTGATTGTTGAAAGTGATTTCATAAAGATATGATGTTTAAAACACTATAGGAGGACTCTATTGTTGTCAAGGTAGCTAATTAGCAAGCTAAGAAGTTGATTCTAAAGATATAAAAATTCTGCATATGAAGTGTTTGTTGAAATGCCTCTATGAAGGCTTAAAAATATGAAATTTCAAGTTTAAATGCATAATCATGATGTACGGTGTATTATGCGAATTATGATATGAAAAGAGTTCTAAACATGTATTGAACTGAACTCTATAGGACAAGATACCGGAACGTCAAGTGGACAAGCCGGTGGGGATTCACGGTTGAAGGGCGTGCGCTAAGGTATGTAACTTGACCCGTTACATTTATTATATCGGATGATTCTATGTGAAATTAAATTTTGAATAAGAGTTGTTTTGAATTAACCAATGAAGTCGTAATATTGATTGAATTATTAAATTCGGTTGGTACCCGTTGGTAGTAGTCATATAGAAGGATTCTTTAGACGAGCCAAACGGGTCAAATAATCGAGTAAAACATGAATTATATTCCGGAAATATGTTAGATTGTTCTACGCTATTGGTTAATATTTATCACATGCTAGAAATACTAGATTTAGATGAAATGGGTTGTTTGAAAGGCAAATTTCGAAATTGGTTTGAAGGAAATGAACAAATAAATCAAGACATAGATTCCCAGAACCTACCGTAAATTACGGTAATACCGTAATTTACGGTATAGGTCAGACTTGTTACGGCGATTACTTCCTGATTTACGGTGACCAGGAACTATCAAGGATCACCGTAAATTACGGTGGATCCAGGAAAGTTATTTTTGCTTTTGTTATTTCAAATGGGACGTTCAACCTTGTGTTTATATTATACGATAACGTCAAAACTAATGTTTTAATTGGTTTTGATCATAGGTAAATCGACAAGTTTTACGGGTGACGATCAAGTGATATGACGAAGAACCGAACACTCTATTTTGAAGCTTCCGCAACGTTTTAGATCTTTTGTAGTCTTTGTGTATGGTTGTTAATACATTTTAAACAGTTGATAAATTTTGTACCTTAGTCATTCCTTGACTAAGGTCATGGTTATTATTAAATTTTGTAAATGAAAGTCATGTACTTAACTATATTTTGTTTAAAATCAAGGGTTTAAATTCTAGGGTGTTACAAGTTGGTAATCAGAGCTCATGGTTGTCAATAAGTGTTCGGTTCAAGCTTGATCGATCATCCGGTAAGAACTAGCTTATTTTTTAATAAATTAGGTACTACGTAAAGAATAAGAAATGAACAATATGCATGAAACGAGTGTGTAAGCTCACTCAAAAAGCAAGAAATGCATGAAACAAGAATTACTAAATCAAGTTACGAACTTGATTAAATTGAAACAAGAATTACTAAATCAAGTTACGAACTTGATTAAATTGAAACAAGAATTACTAAATCAAGTTACGAACTTGATTAAATTGAAACAAGAATTACTAAATCAAGTTACGAACTTGATTAAATTGAAACAAGAATGACTAAATCAAGTTACGAACTTGATTGAATTGAAACAAGAATGATTAAATCAAGTTACGAACTTGATTAAATCAAAACAAGTAAAGCATGTGTTACAAATGGAATGTTTAACAATCTATGTAAACATTTCAGAAATCGAGATGGCTGATGGAGGCAATGATAATGCGGTGCCAAGAGTCACCGAACAAGTGAGGGAAGTGATTGCCGAAGAGGTTGGAAGGGCGATCGAAAACAGTTTGTCGGGCTTTATTGATAAAATCCAAAATACGGTTTTATCAATAGTAGAAAATAGAATCAAGAAACTAGAAGATGATTCAAATGTAGCAAAGGAAAAGCGTGGAGGACGAAAGCCTTGTTCATACAAGGAATTCATGGCTTGTAAACCACCAACATATAATGGAGAGGTTGACCCAATAGTGTGCCAACGATGGCTAAGTGACATCGAAGGGGTATTCGAGAGAACCCATTGTGACGAAGAAGACTACGTAGCTTATGGTACGGGTCAACTAAGGAGCCAAGCGAAAGATTGGTGGGATAACAAAAAGAAGGAGATTGGAAGTGAAGCGGCTAAGGCCATGACTTGGGAGGAGTTTAAGACGCCGTTTCTTAAACACCATAGTCCCAAGGCGGTCATAAATAAAATCAAGGAAGAATTCATGCAGCTCAGACACAAAGGTGAATCCATAGACAAGATCACGGGGATGTTTATGGACAAGATGAAGTTTTGTGATGATTTGATAACGAATGAAGAGCAAAAGGTCTATTATTATCATAATATGCTAAGCGCGGAGTATAGAGAGTTCATAACCCCTTCGAAGTATGAGACCCTTACCGAGATTGTCAATGCTGCTCGGGAAAGGGAGATCGAATTGAAGAAGAGTATAGAACGGGGTGAACGAAGGGCCCAAGATGTAAATCCAAGCCCTGCCAAGAAAGCAAGAACGAATGAATCAGCCAAGAAATCAGATGCTAAAGGTAGTACATCAGGTTGCAAAATTTGTGGGAAAAATCATAAAGGCGAATGCCGTTACAAGGATAAGCCTTGTCCCATATGCAAGAAAACGGGACATATGGCTTTGTCATGCCCGGAGAAGGTGACGGTTTGTTACAACTGTTATCGAACGGGTCACAAGAAGTCGGAATGCCCGGAATTGGTCGGAAAGAAGGATGGGCAAGAATCAAAAGGTGAAGCCCCGAAAGCAAAGGCAAGATCTTTCCAACTAACTGCCGCAGAAGCGAAGATTGAACCTGACGTGGTCTCAGGTATATTTGCTGTAAATTCAATTCCCGCACACGTGTTATTTGATACGGGTGCGAATAAATCCTTTGTTTCATATGGGTTTATTCGACATCCTTCATTTGTTTTAACCAAATTACCTGTGCCTTTAGAAGTAGAGATAGGTAATAACAAAAGTTTTATTGTTTGTGATGTATGTGAAAATTGTAAACTGAGCATTGATGATGAAGAATATTTGATAAATCTAATCCCGATGTCGATGGGAGAATTCCAAGTAGTCGTGGGGATGGATTGGCTAACTCAATACCATGCGAAGGTCGTGTGTTTTCGCAAAGAGATAAAACTAACATCTCCGAGCGGAAAACACGTCACCATTTATGGCGAAAAACGAGGCAACCCCATAGTATGTTCGATGTTGAAAGCTCACAAGCTCATGAAGCGAGGATGCAAGGCATTCATAATTTATGCAAATGAGACCGAGAAAGAATCACGAAAGATTGGGGATGTACCGGTAGTACGAGATTATGAAGATGTTTTTCCGGAAGATTTACCGGGGATACCGCCTGAACGGGAAGTAGAGTTCGGGATCGAATTGATTCCGGGCGCGAAACCTGTAGCAAAAGCCCCGTACCGACTTGCACCGTCGGAATTACAAGAGCTGATGTCCCAAATTCAAGATTTGCTTGACAAGGGATTCATAAGGCCGAGTGTGTCTCCTTGGGGCGCACCGGTGTTGTTTGTGAGAAAGAAGGACCGGAGCACGCGCATGTGTATCGATTATCGGGAGTTAAACAAACTCACGATAAAGAACCGATACCCGCTCCCGAGGATAGATGACTTATTTGACCAACTACAAGGCGCGAGTTGGTTTTCAAAAATTGACCTTAGGTCGGGGTATCACCAACTAAAGGTCAAAGAAGAAGATGTGCCGAAGACGGCTTTTCGCACAAGATACGGACATTACGAATTTCTCGTGATGTCATTTGGGCTAACAAATGCGCCCGCGGCCTTCATGGACCTCATGAACCGGGTTTGCAAGCCAATGTTGGATAAGTCGGTCATCGTGTTTATCGATGATATCTTGGTGTACTCGAAAAATGAAGCTGAACACGCACACCATTTACAAGAAGTGTTAGAGACACTTAGACGAGAGAAGTTATATGCAAAATTCTCTAAATGTGCCTTTTGGTTACGAGAGGTACAATTTCTCGGCCATGTCATAAATGCCGACGGAATTTTGGTGGATCCGTTAAAGATAGAGGCGGTGTCAAAATGGAATCCCCCGAAGAACCCTTCGGAAATTAGAAGCTTTTTGGGGCTTGCTGGATATTATAGGAGATTCATTCAAGATTTCTCCAAGATTGCATCGCCGCTAACAAAGCTAACCCAAAAGAAAGCAAAGTTTGTTTGGGGAGTCGATCAAGAAAAAGCGTTTCGGGCGCTAAAAGAAAGGCTAACTCAAGCTCCGGTACTGACATTGCCGGACGGAGTTGAAGACATGGTGGTCTATTCGGACGCTTCGTTATCAGGGCTCGGTTGTGTGTTGATGCAACGGGGCAAGGTAATAGCCTATGCCTCGAGACAATTGAAGATACACGAGAAGAAATACCCCACGCACGATCTTGAGTTGGCAGCGGTGGTATTTGCATTAAAAATATGGAGGCATTATTTGTATGGGGTAAAATGCACCATATTCACCGACCACAAGAGCTTGAAATACTTCTTCGATCAGAAGGAGTTGAATATGCGGCAAAGGCGATGGCTAGAAACGGTGAAGGACTACGACTGTGAGATACATTATCACCCCGGAAAAGCAAACGTGGTAGCGGACGCTCTAAGTAGAAAAGCGGACTATGTCCCAATACGAGTGAGGTCGATGCAACTCATGGTAACCTCGGGTATACTTGAACGTATTCGAGAGGCGCAATTAGAAGCGGTAAAAGAAGAGAATTGGAAGAAGGAAAGAATAATTGGTCAGTTGAAAGACTTGTCGGATGGGAATCACGGGTTAAAGACTCGATCCGGAAGGATATGGGTCCCACATACCTGTGGAGTAAAGGCGCTTCTACTTGATGAAGCTCATAAATCCCGTTATTCAATTCATCCGGGTGCGACCAAGATGTACAATGATTTGAAACAAGATTATTGGTGGCCCGGAATGAAGCGGGATGTGGCGAAGTATGTGGAAAAATGCTTGACATGTTTACAAGTCAAGGCGGAGCATCAGAAACCCTATGGCAAACTCCAACCGTTGGAAATTCCGGTTTGGAAATGGGAACATATTACAATGGACCTGTTAACCAAACTGCCTAGGACAAATCGTGGTTATGATGCCATATGGGTAGTGGTGGATAGATTGACGAAAAGTGCTCACTTCATTCCGATTCGTGAGACTTATACGTCAGAAAAGATGTCAGAAGTCTATACCAATGAAATCATAGCACGTCATGGAGTGCCGGTGTCCATCGTGTCCGATAGGGATACCCGGTTTACCTCGAAATTCTGGCGTGAATTCCAAGAACAAATGGGGACCAAATTGTTCATTAGCACAGCGTACCATCATCAAACGGATGGACAAAGTGAAAGAACGATACAAATATTGGGAGACATGCTACGGGCGTGTATAATCGACTTTGGAGGCAGTTGGGATGTTTACCTACCGTTAGTTGAGTTTTCGTATAACAACAGTTACCAATCTAGTATTAAAATGGCACCATATGAACTGCTTTACGGTAGGAAGTGTCGAACCCCGGTTTGTTGGGGTGAAGTGGGTCCACGCGAACTCGCCCACCAAGACATAGTACGAGCCACGAACGAAAAGATCGATAAAGTTCGGGCACACTTGAAAGCGGCCCAAGACAGACAAAAGGCGTATGTTGATAAAAGGAAAAGGCCAATTGAATTTCAAGTCGGTGACATGGTCATGCTAAAAGTGTCCCCATGGAAAGGTGTTATTAGATTTAGAAAGAAGGGGAAGTTAAGCCCAAGGTTTATCGGGCCATTTAAAATTATCGGAAGAGCTGGCAAGGTAGCATACCGTCTTGAACTACCGGAGGAGCTGAGTGGGATCCATGGCACGTTTCACGTATCTCAATTAAGAAAGTGCCTAGCAGACGAAACGACCTATATCCATTACGATGATATCGAAGTGGATAATAGTCTAAATTATGTGGTAAGACCGGTTGAAATTTTAGACAGAAAGGTCAAACGTTTACGAAATAAGCAAATTGAACAAGTCAAGGTTAAATGGGAGCATAGAAAAGGTTCGGACACTACATGGGAGTCCGAAGAGGAGATGCGACGTCTTCATCCTACGCTATTTGGTACGTACTTTGGTTTCGGGGACGAAACCCTTTTTAAGAGGGGTGGACTTGTAACACCCCGAAAATATAAGACATTATCGGAATTATAAAGCATAAATAAAAGGTAGTTTACTAACTAAGAGTTTTAACCTAGTTAGTTAACTAGTCTAGAAATAGCTTATAACTTGATTAAAAGCTACCAAACTATATGTTGAACAAAGTTGAGGGACCATAGTTGTCTAAATTGAAAACTTAACTAAATGGAACAAATAAAAAAAAAATAATAAACCAAACACCTCAATTTGAAGTGTTGGTCGACCAGAAAGAAGCAGGGGGCGACACCCCCAATCCAAGAACCCTAATCTCACAAAACTCTTAAATTGAAGATGCAATTCTAATCCAAAACGAAATCCGAGTTTAGATTATCGATCCTCATCACAAGAGGATCATAAGGTATGTAAAAATTCATGTTAAATCCTCTGTATGAAATTCTCATGATTTTGGAAATCAAAGATTAGATGTTGCATGTGTGTTGTTTGATGTGATTAGAGATGATGTAGTGACTAGAAGTGAAACCTAGACAATTACATATGAAATCATGTCCAATTTCAGAAAATTGGATGAACACCTTGAAGGTGGGTTATGGGTTTTGCATGATGTTAATGAACACTAGGGTGAAGAAGGGTTATTCTAGTGTAATTTGATTGTTGAAAGTGATTTCATAAAGATATGATGTTTAAAACACTATAGGAGGACTCTATTGTTGTCAAGGTAGCTAATTAGCAAGCTAAGAAGTTGATTCTAAAGATATAAAAATTCTGCATATGAAGTGTTTGTTGAAATGCCTCTATGAAGGCTTAAAAATATGAAATTTCAAGTTTAAATGCATAATCATGATGTACGGTGTATTATGCGAATTATGATATGAAAAGAGTTCTAAACATGTATTGAACTGAACTCTATAGGACAAGATACCGGAACGTCAAGTGGACAAGCCGGTGGGGATTCACGGTTGAAGGGCGTGCGCTAAGGTATGTAACTTGACCCGTTACATTTATTATATCGGATGATTCTATGTGAAATTAAATTTTGAATAAGAGTTGTTTTGAATTAACCAATGAAGTCGTAATATTGATTGAATTATTAAATTCGGTTGGTACCCGTTGGTAGTAGTCATATAGAAGGATTCTTTAGACGAGCCAAACGGGTCAAATAATCGAGTAAAACATGAATTATATTCCGGAAATATGTTAGATTGTTCTACGCTATTGGTTAATATTTATCACATGCTAGAAATACTAGTTTTAGATGAAATGGGTTGTTTGAAAGGCAAATTTCGAAATTGGTTTGAAGGAAATGAACAAACAAATCAAGACATAGATTCCCAGAACCTACCGTAAATTACGGTAATACCGTAATTTACGGTATAGGTCAGACTTGTTACGGCGATTACTTCCTGATTTACGGTGACCAGGAACTATCAAGGATCACCGTAAATTACGGTGATACCGTAATTTACGGTGGATCCAGGAAAGTTATTTTTGCTTTTGTTATTTCAAATGGGACGTTCAACCTTGTGTTTATATTATACGATAACGTCAAAACTAATGTTTTAATTGGTTTTGATCATAGGTAAATCGACAAGTTTTACGGGTGACGATCAAGTGATATGACGAAGAACCGAACACTCTATTTTGAAGCTTCCGCAACGTTTTAGATCTTTTGTAGTCTTTGTGTATGGTTGTTAATACATTTTAAACAGTTGATAAATTTTGTACCTTAGTCATTCCTTGACTAAGGTCATGGTTATTATTAAATTTTGTAAATGAAAGTCATGTACTTAACTATATTTTGTTTAAAATCAAGGGTTTAAATTCTAGGGTGTTACAAGTTGGTAATCAGAGCTCATGGTTGTCAATAAGTGTTCGGTTCAAGCTTGATCGATCGTCCGGTAAGAACTAGCTTATTTGTTAATAAATTAGGTACTACGTAAAGAATAAGAAATGAACAATATGCATGAAACGAGTGTGTAAGCTCACTCAAAAAGCAAGAAATGCATGAAACAAGAATTACTAAATCAAGTTACGAACTTGATTAAATTGAAACAAGAATTACTAAATCAAGTTACGAACTTGATTAAATTGAAACAAGAATTACTAAATCAAGTTACGAACTTGATTAAATTGAAACAAGAATTACTAAATCAAGTTACGAACTTGATTAAATTGAAACAAGAATGACTAAATCAAGTTACGAACTTGATTGAATTGAAACAAGAATGATTAAATCAAGTTACGAACTTGATTAAATCAAAACAAGTAAAGCATGTGTTACAAATGGAATGTTTAACAATCTATGTAAACATTTCAGAAATCGAGATGGCTGATGGAGGCAATGATAATGCGGTGCCAAGAGTCACCGAACAAGTGAGGGAAGTGATTGCCGAAGAGGTTGGAAGGGCGATCGAAAACAGTTTGTCGGGCTTTATTGATAAAATCCAAAATACGGTTTTATCAATAGTAGAAAATAGAATCAAGAAACTAGAAGATGATTCAAATGTAGCAAAGGAAAAGCGTGGAGGACGAAAGCCTTGTTCATACAAGGAATTCATGGCTTGTAAACCACCAACATATAATGGAGAGGTTGACCCAATAGTGTGCCAACGATGGCTAAGTGACATCGAAGGGGTATTCGAGAGAACCCATTGTGACGAAGAAGACTACGTAGCTTATGGTACGGGTCAACTAAGGAGCCAAGCGAAAGATTGGTGGGATAACAAAAAGAAGGAGATTGGAAGTGAAGCGGCTAAGGCCATGACTTGGGAGGAGTTTAAGACGCCGTTTCTTAAACACCATAGTCCCAAGGCGGTCATAAATAAAATCAAGGAAGAATTCATGCAGCTCAGACACAAAGGTGAATCCATAGACAAGATCACGGGGATGTTTATGGACAAGATGAAGTTTTGTGATGATTTGATAACGAATGAAGAGCAAAAGGTCTATTATTATCATAATATGCTAAGCGCGGAGTATAGAGAGTTCATAACCCCTTCGAAGTATGAGACCCTTACCGAGATTGTCAATGCTGCTCGGGAAAGGGAGATCGAATTGAAGAAGAGTATAGAACGGGGTGAACGAAGGGCCCAAGATGTAAATCCAAGCCCTGCCAAGAAAGCAAGAACGAATGAATCAGCCAAGAAATCAGATGCTAAAGGTAGTACATCAGGTTGCAAAATTTGTGGGAAAAATCATAAAGGCGAATGCCGTTACAAGGATAAGCCTTGTCCCATATGCAAGAAAACGGGACATATGGCTTTGTCATGCCCGGAGAAGGTGACGGTTTGTTACAACTGTTATCGAACGGGTCACAAGAAGTCGGAATGCCCGGAATTGGTCGGAAAGAAGGATGGGCAAGAATCAAAAGGTGAAGCCCCGAAAGCAAAGGCAAGATCTTTCCAACTAACTGCCGCAGAAGCGAAGATTGAACCTGACGTGGTCTCAGGTATATTTGCTGTAAATTCAATTCCCGCACACGTGTTATTTGATACGGGTGCGAATAAATCCTTTGTTTCATATGGGTTTATTCGACATCCTTCATTTGTTTTAACCAAATTACCTGTGCCTTTAGAAGTAGAGATAGGTAATAACAAAAGTTTTATTGTTTGTGATGTATGTGAAAATTGTAAACTGAGCATTGATGATGAAGAATATTTGATAAATCTAATCCCGATGTCGATGGGAGAATTCCAAGTAGTCGTGGGGATGGATTGGCTAACTCAATACCATGCGAAGGTCGTGTGTTTTCGCAAAGAGATAAAACTAACATCTCCGAGCGGAAAACACGTCACCATTTATGGCGAAAAACGAGGCAACCCCATAGTATGTTCGATGTTGAAAGCTCACAAGCTCATGAAGCGAGGATGCAAGGCATTCATAATTTATGCAAATGAGACCGAGAAAGAATCACGAAAGATTGGGGAT
Source organism: Helianthus tuberosus (assembly GCA_030545235.1). Classification (NCBI taxonomy): domain Eukaryota; kingdom Viridiplantae; phylum Streptophyta; class Magnoliopsida; order Asterales; family Asteraceae; genus Helianthus; species Helianthus tuberosus. The sequence continues at coordinate 18,033 of JARYGA010053574.1, forward strand.
GTACCGGTAGTACGAGATTATGAAGATGTTTTTCCGGAAGATTTACCGGGGATACCGCCTGAACGGGAAGTAGAGTTCGGGATCGAATTGATTCCGGGCGCGAAACCTGTAGCAAAAGCCCCGTACCGACTTGCACCGTCGGAATTACAAGAGCTGATGTCCCAAATTCAAGATTTGCTTGACAAGGGATTCATAAGGCCGAGTGTGTCTCCTTGGGGCGCACCGGTGTTGTTTGTGAGAAAGAAGGACCGGAGCATGCGCATGTGTATCGATTATCGGGAGTTAAACAAACTCACGATAAAGAACCGATACCCGCTCCCGAGGATAGATGACTTATTTGACCAACTACAAGGCGCGAGTTGGTTTTCAAAAATTGACCTTAGGTCGGGGTATCACCAACTAAAGGTCAAAGAAGAAGATGTGCCGAAGACGGCTTTTCGCACAAGATACGGACATTACGAATTTCTCGTGATGTCATTTGGGCTAACAAATGCGCCCGCGGCCTTCATGGACCTCATGAACCGGGTTTGCAAGCCAATGTTGGATAAGTCGGTCATCGTGTTTATCGATGATATCTTGGTGTACTCGAAAAATGAAGCTGAACACGCACACCATTTACAAGAAGTGTTAGAGACACTTAGACGAGAGAAGTTATATGCAAAATTCTCTAAATGTGCCTTTTGGTTACGAGAGGTACAATTTCTCGGCCATGTCATAAATGCCGACGGAATTTTGGTGGATCCGTTAAAGATAGAGGCGGTGTCAAAATGGAATCCCCCGAAGAACCCTTCGGAAATTAGAAGCTTTTTGGGGCTTGCTGGATATTATAGGAGATTCATTCAAGATTTCTCCAAGATTGCATCGCCGCTAACAAAGCTAACCCAAAAGAAAGCAAAGTTTGTTTGGGGAGTCGATCAAGAAAAAGCGTTTCGGGCGCTAAAAGAAAGGCTAACTCAAGCTCCGGTACTGACATTGCCGGACGGAGTTGAAGACATGGTGGTCTATTCGGACGCTTCGTTATCAGGGCTCGGTTGTGTGTTGATGCAACGGGGCAAGGTAATAGCCTATGCCTCGAGACAATTGAAGATACACGAGAAGAAATACCCCACGCACGATCTTGAGTTGGCAGCGGTGGTATTTGCATTAAAAATATGGAGGCATTATTTGTATGGGGTAAAATGCACCATATTCACCGACCACAAGAGCTTGAAATACTTCTTCGATCAGAAGGAGTTGAATATGCGGCAAAGGCGATGGCTAGAAACGGTGAAGGACTACGACTGTGAGATACATTATCACCCCGGAAAAGCAAACGTGGTAGCGGACGCTCTAAGTAGAAAAGCGGACTATGTCCCAATACGAGTGAGGTCGATGCAACTCATGGTAACCTCGGGTATACTTGAACGTATTCGAGAGGCGCAATTAGAAGCGGTAAAAGAAGAGAATTGGAAGAAGGAAAGAATAATTGGTCAGTTGAAAGACTTGTCGGATGGGAATCACGGGTTAAAGACTCGATCCGGAAGGATATGGGTCCCACATACCTGTGGAGTAAAGGCGCTTCTACTTGATGAAGCTCATAAATCCCGTTATTCAATTCATCCGGGTGCGACCAAGATGTACAATGATTTGAAACAAGATTATTGGTGGCCCGGAATGAAGCGGGATGTGGCGAAGTATGTGGAAAAATGCTTGACATGTTTACAAGTCAAGGCGGAGCATCAGAAACCCTATGGCAAACTCCAACCGTTGGAAATTCCGGTTTGGAAATGGGAACATATTACAATGGACCTGTTAACCAAACTGCCTAGGACAAATCGTGGTTATGATGCCATATGGGTAGTGGTGGATAGATTGACGAAAAGTGCTCACTTCATTCCGATTCGTGAGACTTATACGTCAGAAAAGATGTCAGAAGTCTATACCAATGAAATCATAGCACGTCATGGAGTGCCGGTGTCCATCGTGTCCGATAGGGATACCCGGTTTACCTCGAAATTCTGGCGTGAATTCCAAGAACAAATGGGGACCAAATTGTTCATTAGCACAGCGTACCATCCTCAAACGGATGGACAAAGTGAAAGAACGATACAAATATTGGGAGACATGCTACGGGCGTGTATAATCGACTTTGGAGGCAGTTGGGATGTTCACCTACCGTTAGTTGAGTTTTCGTATAACAACAGTTACCAATCTAGTATTAAAATGGCACCATATGAACTGCTTTACGGTAGGAAGTGTCGAACCCCGGTTTGTTGGGGTGAAGTGGGTCCACGCGAACTCGCCCACCAAGACATAGTACGAGCCACGAACAAAAAGATCGATAAAGTTCGGGCACACTTGAAGTGGCCCAAGACAGGCAAAAGGCGTATGTTGATAAAAGGAAAAGGCCAATTGAATTTCAAGTCGGTGACATGGTCATGCTAAAAGTGTCCCCATGGAAAGGTGTTATTAGATTTAGAAAGAAGGGGAAGTTAAGCCCAAGGTTTATCGGGCCATTTAAAATTATCGGAAGAGCTGGCAAGGTAGCATACCGTCTTGAACTACCGGAGGAGCTGAGTGGGATCCATGGCACGTTTCACGTATCTCAATTAAGAAAGTGCCTAGCAGACGAAACGACCTATATCCATTACGATGATATCGAAGTGGATAATAGTCTAAATTATGTGGTAAGACCGGTTGAAATTTTAGACAGAAAGGTCAAACGTTTACGAAATAAGCAAATTGAACAAGTCAAGGTTAAATGGGAGCATAGAAAAGGTTCGGACACTACATGGGAGTCCGAAGAGGAGATGCGACGTCTTCATCCTACGCTATTTGGTACGTACTTTGGTTTCGGGGACGAAACCCTTTTTAAGAGGGGTGGACTTGTAACACCCCGAAAATATAAGACATTATCGGAATTATAAAGCATAAATAAAAGGTAGTTTACTAACTAAGAGTTTTAACCTAGTTAGTTAACTAGTCTAGAAATAGCTTATAACTTGATTAAAAGCTACCAAACTATATGTTGAACAAAGTTGAGGGACCATAGTTGTCTAAATTGAAAACTTAACTAAATGGAACAAATAAAAAAAAAATAATAAACCAAACACCTCAATTTGAAGTGTTGGTCGACCAGAAAGAAGCAGGGGGCGACACCCCCAATCCAAGAACCCTAATCTCACAAAACTCTTAAATTGAAGATGCAATTCTAATCCAAAACGAAATCCGAGTTTAGATTATCGATCCTCATCACAAGAGGATCATAAGGTATGTAAAAATTCGTGTTAAATCCTCTATATGAAATTCTCATGATTTTGGAAATCAAAGATTAGATGTTGCATGTGTGTTGTTTGATGTGATTAGAGATGATGTAGTGACTAGAAGTGAAACCTAGACAATTACATATGAAATCATGTCCAATTTCAGAAAATTGGATGAACACCTTGAAGGTGGGTTATGGGTTTTGCATGATGTTAATGAACACTAGGGTGAAGAAGGGTTATTCAAGTGTAATTTGATTGTTGAAAGTGATTTCATAAAGATATGATGTTTAAAATACTATAGGAGGACTCTATTGTTGTCAAGGTAGCTAATTAGCAAGCTAAGAAGTTGATTCTAAAGATATAAAAATTCTGCATATGAAGTGTTTGTTGAAATGCCTCTATGAAGGCTTAAAAATATGAAATTTCAAGTTTAAATGCATAATCATGATGTACGGTGTATTATGCGAATTATGATATGAAAAGAGTTCTAAACATGTATTGAACTGAACTCTATAGGACAAGATACCGGAACGTCAAGTGGACAAGCCGGTGGGGATTCACGGTTGAAGGGCGTGCGCTAAGGTATGTAACTTGACCCGTTACATTTATTATATCGGATGATTCTATGTGAAATTAAATTTTGAATAAGAGTTGTTTTGAATTAACCAATGAAGTCGTAATATTGATTGAATTATTAAATTCGGTTGGTACCCGTTGGTAGTAGTCATATAGAAGGATTCTTTAGACGAGCCAAACGGGTCAAATAATCGAGTAAAACATGAATTATATTCCGGAAATATGTTAGATTGTTCTACGCTATTGGTTAATATTTATCACATGCTAGAAATACTAGTTTTAGATGAAATGGGTTGTTTGAAAGGCAAATTTCGAAATTGGTTTGAAGGAAATGAACAAACAAATCAAGACATAGATTCCCAGAACCTACCGTAAATTACGGTAATACCGTAATTTACGGTATAGGTCAGACTTGTTACGGCGATTACTTCCTGATTTACGGTGACCGGGAACTATCAAGGATCACCGTAAATTACGGTGATACCGTAATTTACGGTGGATCCAGGAAAGTTATTTTTGCTTTTGTTATTTCAAATGGGACGTTCAACCTTGTGTTTATATTATACGATAACGTCAAAACTAATGTTTTAATTGGTTTTGATCATAGGTAAATCGACAAGTTTTACGGGTGACGATCAAGTGATATGACGAAGAACCGAACACTCTATTTTGAAGCTTCCGCAACGTTTTAGATCTTTTGTAGTCTTTGTGTATGGTTGTTAATACATTTTAAACAGTTGATAAATTTTGTACCTTAGTCATTCCTTGACTAAGGTCATGGTTATTATTAAATTTTGTAAATGAAAGTCATGTACTTAACTATATTTTGTTTAAAATCAAGGGTTTAAATTCTAGGGTGTTACAACATAACGTCATTAAAGTTACAAAATTAAAAAAAAAAAGGTTTTCAAGCAAAAAGTCATGGATTCGAATATGCAACTGATGAGGCTACCAGATGATTTATCAGCAAACCGATTGTTACAATATCAGATCTAAACAATAAAATGAATCTACCAACCGAGTGCTGGTGACGAAAAAACCTAATTACAACATATGAAATACGGTGAAGAACGAACAATAGAATGATGTTAAGTAAGAAATGAAGATGATAGAGATACATACAAGTTTCCGATCAGCGGCTGGAGAAGAATGAAAGAGGCGATGCTGATAGCTCAGAAAGAAATGTTGTCTGCTGTCCCTTCGGTCGTATATAAGGGCGGCTCCAAATTCAAAAACCAGATGTCTCAAAACACATCATAATATTCATAAAAAAAATAGAGGAGGTTGCCCACTGCAAAAACAACATAACACCACAAAAAGGTATCACCTACATTTGGTTTGATTGCTACCCAACAATGAAAACAGATAGCACCAAAACACCTTATTCATCTTACCCAACGTTTTATCACTTAGAAAACAGAACAAACAAAATAACCAACACCAATCGACTCAGATCTTAAAAGATCATCATCATCGTTGAACACGCTCAGTGGCGCTACGGTTGCAACTGAAGTTGCCATACCAAGTAGCAAGCCAGCATCGTTGAGTAGGCGTAAGGCCGAAACCTCGCAAGAACCCCATCCACCGTCGCCTAAAACGTCGGCGAGGGTTTGTGTTGAAACTCTCCGCCGCGATGATGGTCGGAATCCGTACATGATGACCCTCCTCTTAAAGAGGGGTATGGTGTAAAGCTGGAAGACATGTGTCTCCAGGGGGATGACCGCCCAAATAGGACAATCGGAACAAACCACGAACAAACACAATGATAATTTCCCGGTCGTTGGCAGAGAGATTTGTAGAGAGAGAAACAGAGGTCGTTGTAAATAGAGAGCTCCCAGCATTTGTATGTAGGTCAGAAAACCCCCACCAAACAGAGACACCAGATGGTGACCATGGTGGTGTTCACCCTCCTGTCACCACCCTCCTCTCTCCCTTATCTTCTCTGTGTGGCCTGAGACTCACCCGACAGCTGGTTTTAATAAGCAAATTACGAAAAGGCCCTCTTACTGTTCATGACCACTTTCTAATAATATGTATAATAATAATGGAATCCCAATTCCCTCAAAGTCACGTCCAACTATTTTTTCTTTTCAGTTCTTTACTTCAAAACCTTTTAATTTAGAATGGAATCCCAATTCCCTCAAAGTCACGTCCAAGTGTCCAACTATTTTTTCTTTTCAGTTCTTTACTTCAAAACCTTTTAATGAAGTCCACTTTTTGAACGGCCTTTTTATATTTTTTCTTTTCAGTTCTTTACTTCAAAACCTTTTAATGAAGTCCACTTTTTGAACGGCCTTTTTATAATAATGGGTATAACTATGGCTGCCACTATTAGATAGCATAGAGATAACGGGCTCGGCCCACTCGAGAAAAATGGCTGCAATTTAAATTCGGTCACTGGCATTCTACTCTGCTCAACTGTCTGGTTATTTATTTATTACTCTTTTTCGCTCCATTTGCACCAGGGCCTAACAAAACACAAAATAATATAAAAAACTAAATAAAAACAAATAAAAACTATACAAATATTATACACTTTACACGGGACAAATATGTGTATTTTTCAACACATCAATGTTCATCCATCCATTAAGTTTAAAATATTACTACACCAGTCATTTAAGTTCAAACAACACGACCTTTGACTTGGTTACAAACCAACAAAAGTGGATGACATCTAACTTGGAATTTACTTCTAGAAACAACATCTGTGCCCAAGATCCAACTGGTTATCTGAAATACATGTAATTTTGGAAACATCAACAAAAGTTGAGCGAGTTCATGCGTTTTGTATGAGTACTGATAAGCTTGTAAACATTTGAGACTCCTTTGAAAACAGGTATGAAAAGCATCTATGAACAGATCAAATTAATGATTTGCAAGGACTTTAATGCATGTGAAGACATAGGGAACACTCAAAATGAGTAGGCTTATACCCTCGTCGATTTTCCCTCGACTGTGTCGAATTTCCCTTCGACTGTGTCAATTTACCTTGACTGTTGTCGAGTTACCTTGACTGTTGTCGAGTTACCTCGACTGGGACACCAAAGCACTCAAGTGATCACATAAGGAACATGAGTGGGGCTCGACCGTACCCGTTAGATCTAACATTCGTCCACATTTATTATGAGAGTTAATGGCATTTCAATTTCAATCTATGCTCACATGATCTATAATTCATTTCATAGCCAAATCATACCATTTAAACATTTGTAACATGTATTCCACCCCCCCGAGAGTTATAAAACCGAAAACAGTTAAGAGAAAAAAAGGGGACATGAACTCACAAGTTTGCGTCCTTCAATCCGATGTAACTCAAGCTGCTACTAGTGTGCACGACTACCTACAACGTACTACGGTCTATTAGACGAGCGGGTCGTGCCTTAATATTATTCCAAGTTATATAATTATTTGTTAAAATAATAAATATTTTAACTTAAATTATATTTATGAACTTTGGAATATTAGTTAAAATAATACATTTTAACTTGTCAAGTTCATGTATTTACACTTGTATAACTCCCCAAGGATGGGTGTATTTGTATTCGTATTCCTCTATATTTTTGCCAAGTATCGATGCCGTATTTCGGTATGTAATTGAGAATACGTATTTTTATTGTGTTTATTAAGTATCTCATACTTAATTTTTATATTAACCTTTCCAGAATAATATTTCTAATAAAAATTACATCAATATATATTTCCAAAATATATATTTTAAGAAATATTACATAGAAAAATTATTTAGAATTTCTCCTTGGCAAAAATATTTATACTTTTCATATAAGTCTCAAAAATAATATATTTTCTAGTCTAACTTAGAAAATATATATAAATCTATTTTTCACCCATAAATAATATGTCCAAAGTTTATTTAAGAAAAAATATATATTTTCTCCCAAAAAAATAATATATCTTCTAATAATTTCAAGAATATATATATATATATATATATATATATATATTTACTTACCAAAAATAATATATTTTCTCCTTCTCAAAAATATGATTTATTTTATAATACTCACGAAAATCATATTTTTGTTCTCTTGGTTTCCAAAATACCGTTACCAAAATATACTAAAGTAAGTTATATTCCTTGTTTGGTTTCACCAATATTTTGGGTATAAATTATGTATTTATTTCTTGGAATTTTGGTAGTATTTTGGATTGTAATTTCTTGGTATTTTGGTGAGTTATATTATTTAAAGCCCTAAAATAATATAACTAATACACATAATATACAAATAATCACACACATGGTGACATCTAAATATATATTTCCCGAATTACATATTTAGTCACTTTTATTTACAAAAACCAACCTCCAATATTTATAATTTTTGTAACAAAAAATATGGCAAACTTTATATAAAAATCATGGTTAAAAATATACTTGTGAATATTTGTTTAAAAATAGTTTTATAAGTGTTTAATTTCTAGAAAAATTTTGACATAATTTCCCCTTAAAAATGGAGGTTTTCATGCTTTCAAAGCATATCATTTTCTTTTAAAATCATCAACAAATCATTCAAGACTTACCATGTGCTAAAAATATGAAATTTACACTATGTCATGAACTTGAAACTTTGTAAAAATTTGTAGTAACTTAGTATGTTATTTAGTAGGTTAAGTTACCCTCTCAAACATGGTTATTTGTTTAATAATCACATTCTTGCAAAATCTAGTCCTTTACAACTTACAAGATAATTTTTCCAAAAACAACTCTTTTGTATTTCTCTTATTAATAACATGTTTCTATACTTGATTTATCACTAAAAATATGATTAGTTTCTTTAAAAATTATGATCTTGTAAATCTTGTAAATAACTTTGTTCTCTTGAAAATATTATCTTTGAAATCCTTTATTTTCAAGACTTATAACATGTATCACAAATCATCATACACTAAGACAAGTTTATTTTCAAGTTCATGTTTAACATAAAGGATGATCATTATGATTTTCTCAAGAATCATCCTCATACTTGCTAGATTATGTGTTTAATCACAATCTAGCAAGCTTCTTATAATGATCAACATCATAAACACAAGAAATCAACAATCAAGTATATTACATACACTTAAACATCTTTGATTTTCGTGATTTAGAGCTTTATGTTCATGTTTATGCTTATGTTTCTTCATGATCTTTATGTTTAATAGCTTATATCATCTTTTAACCAACATAATATGAAGTAAAATGAGATTAGGAAGGTCTTACTACTAGCACAAGGCTAGGGATGATGTTCAAGAAGATGAAGATGACAAATGAGGTGGATAAAAGCACTAGAGAGAGGTCCTTCCAATTTCGTTACATGCAACCTTCTTAGATAGGCTCCATACACCTTAAAACAAGCTTGGAAGTGTTGTATGATGGATGAAAATGAAAGTATGGGTGTTAGAGGGTGTGGCCGTGAGCTATGGAAGAAGAGGGGAAAGGTTTTGTTTGTTGAAGGTGATGAATGTTAAGTGCTCATGACTAATGGTTTTTATAAAAATTTCCAACATTTAAATGGCATATATGTTGGCATATTCCTCAACAAGATCTTATAAAATATAACAAAGAAATCCCATGTGGGGTCCATGTCTCCTAACCGGCCATCAAAAGGGGGGGGGGTAAAGTGTAACATTTAATGGTAAGTTAAGTATTATAGTTAGATTTCAAGTATACTAGTTAGGGTTATATGTGTTATATGTTTGTAGGATGTGTTATGATGTTCGGTGACCATAACTAGCTTTGTAATACTAAAACAATGCTTCTAGTAAGAATTTGATGTTTCGGGTAGTGTCCGGTTGTTCGTTTCATTACTGTTCGTTAAAGTGCTGAATTGCGCAATTTAGTGTGCTTTATGTTGTTTTCATGACAGTTTTGATTCCCGACACCTAGGAAGGTATTCAGGACCATTAAATCTTAATTCTGCATTATATTTAGGTGTTAAAAGCTGAATTTTTGCTGAATTTATTTATTTTCTGCAGAACTTTGCAGTTTTAGTGTGTTTCTGGCACTTTCCGGCACCCATGTCATTACTAGGAAAGCAGTTTTGAAATCCCTACTTTCCTACACACTATCCTATTGAAACACTTGGTTCTGGGGCTCATTCTGTGTCTTAATATCACGTCTGTCTAAGTACTGAACTCCCGTCAGTACTTCTAGTTCGTCTGATAACTGTGTTAACTGTGTTCTGTGCATTAATAGAACTTTAGTGTGTTGCATGTAGTAATGATAAAAGTCTTGCAACATGAAATGCCATTGTATGTGTATAACAGTAATCAGAAATTCATTCGTCTTGTAAACTAAATCATGCACAGTCATTAACACACAGATGACTGTTTAATTACTGTACGGAATGCATGAAAAAGTGCCTGTTGTCACATTGGGCATGTCACGTTTACTCCTTCTTTTTGTAATTATGTTGGTTTTGGTTGCTTATTTTCTCCTTTTGTTGGTTTAAGCTCATTTGGTCCTGTAAACTTAAAAAGAAGAAAGAAACATGTTTTTTTCCAACATTAGTACTAAAAAAAAGTTAGTTTTATGCCTCATTTGATGTAATTTATGTGTTGCATTTTGCACACATCAAATATCCCAACACTTGAATCTTTGTTTGTCCTCAAGCAAAACTCTTTAATATGTGGCTTACACACCCAAGTGGAAGAGGTAGAGGAGAAGTTTTGGGCTCATCTTGAGTGTCGGGAATCCAAGATCTTTATTGAGTTTTATTTTTATTTTATTTACAATCCTATTCGTCATGATTTATTTAGAACGATTTATAAGAAAAATTACTTTTTTGGGCATAACATGCCTTTAAAATTCCATTTATATACAAGTTCACATACCCGTAGGGTAGGGACCGGATATGCATAATGTCATCAGAACCCGAACCCGTAACCGGGTTTTTTCGTACCCATATTCTACCTGGTTTTTAAGAATACCCGGGTTTAACGAATACCCGGAACCGGGTTTAACGAATACCCGTAACCGGGTTTTAAAAATACCCGGACCAGGTTTTAAAATATGTTAATATTAAAAAAAAAGTTGGAAAAAATGCCAACAAAATTCACTACACACATTCTGTTGCTTATTTCCGGGTTTTCAAATACCCGATCGGGTTTTAACAAGACCCTATGCGGATTTTCCAATACCCGATCCATACCCGAACCCGGAAATAGGGTATTATAATACCCGGGTATTATAGAACCCGACCCGAATCCAGATACATAGGGTATGGAATTCCTGACCAGAACCCGAACCCGAATCTGATCCGGGCATTCTTAATACCCGAAAATTTAGCACCCGGTTCCATACATGGAACCGATTATTAAAAAAAAACCCGATTTGTGCCCCTCCCCTTGTTACCCAAGTGGAGACATTAAGGTTTCTTGGATTGGGAAAAGAAAGGTGGGCCTGTGACCCAAAAGTAATTTATAAACAAAATAAGGACTAAAAGCAAGGATAATGTTTGTTTTTTATTGATTTATTTGAAATGGATGGATCCTTCCATTTTGTGGCCAGTATAGTACTATGCACAAAATTTAACCTCTAAACATAACTGACTACGATCTTCACTACTCCACCCAAAAGAAACGCTACACTTTATATGGATTGTATAAAAATTGATACGGATTTTATTTTATTTTCCATAAAGTTACCATTACCCGGATACACATAAATGTTAGGTAGCGTTTGGTATGCAGAAATGAGAGATGAAATGAAATAGACCATTGTGAGGGAATGAAGAAAAGAGTGTTTGGTTGGTCGATGGAATGGAATCGTCCATCCCAAAATACATTTCATTCCCTCAAAATCATTCCATCCGTCTTCCCTATTTTTTCCCCATTCCATTCCCTCTTCACCCTTCATTAACAACACCACAACCCACCACTGTTGCTACCACCATGGTTGTAAAACAAGGTTTCCAAGGCCGAGTACTCCCCGAGTAGTCGTTACAAGGTAGGCTGCCGAGACGACTTTCTTTGACTACGCCTAATTACTCGGAATCGGTCAAACGCGGACAACCTCGGCCAAAATCGTATCTAGTAGGTCAACTCGGGCCGAGTTTGACTTATAAAATACTAAAACATAATTTCTATGCCTATCGTATTAAAAAATGAATATCATTTTCACGTATTTTGTTTTAGATATTAGTAAATTTATGTTATTTGACATATATTTAATTTCCAAAAACTAATCTATACTATATAATAAAAGAAACCACTTTAGGGACACTTGTCATCATATTAGGCCATCTCTTATAGATAATTATAATTTTTGTTTAATCTCTTATAGATAACCCTCCTACTAAATATTATTTAATTTAATATCTTATATTATAGATAATCCTAAATACTAAGTATTATTAGTTATAATATAATTCTTATTCTTTTTTATAAATCATTATTTCTTACTTAAAGTTTATCGTTACTAATCTCTCTTATTTTATAGATATTAGTCTAGGTCAGATGATTCAGTTCAAACATATATAAAGTTATTAGAAAAACATTACATATAGTATACATACATTTTTAATTGGCAATGGTGACACTATAATTTTTATAGAAAAACTAAGACAACAATTATAACTGTTTAATGTATCAATTTAGGGATTGGGGAAAAATATAATTAGGATTTTTTGGAAAGGAGAAATATGTAATTAAATTTAAGGGGTTGGAGAAATATGTAATAAGGCTTCTTAGGAGGGGGAAATATGTAAAAATCCCCTTTACTTAATACTTTAATCTGAAAATTTCTCTTGCGGGTCTAAACCCGACATTGTGAATCGGCCTTCTGGCTGCTTCCTTCCAATATTTTTTAGAGTATTGATGCCGTAAAAAAAGGGTCGTACTATTATGGCATTAACACACACATACTGGCTTTGCGAATTATAATTGTAACTTTTTATTTCTCATTAAATATAATGTAATACGAAAATACAATGATAAGTATTATATAATATAATATATTTATTTTTGTATCATTTTCAACGATTACATGTTTCTTTGATGAATTTTATAATAGTAACATACATCATCTTTATATTAACTCATTTATGTCAATTTGGTATATAAACGTCTCTATCTTTGGTTTGCATTTACAAGAAATATTTATTATATAGCTTAGATTGTTCAGCCCGTGTAACACACGGGGAACTAACCTAGTTTCTTTATAATTTTACATGTCCAAGTACTCCCCGGAGTACTCTCCACCTAGGCCGAGTACTCTCAACTCCCCGGTCGACCGACTAAGGAGCGCCTAGCGACTTTTGCAACCATGGCTACCACACACCACCACCACCGTCATCCGCCGCCGCCACCCTCCACCGCCGCGGACACCACCTACCGCCGCCACCCACCTCCGTCCTCGCCACCACCGTCGCCGCCAACCACCTTCGATCATCGCCGCCACCATTGCCGCTGCCACCTCCTCTCATCACCGCCACCCACCGCCGCCACCGCTATCAAGCGCCACCACCGCTACCACCTCCAACCACCGTCGTTGTTGCTACCACTCCCGACCACTGTCGCCGTTGCTACCACCTCCGACCACCCCTGCCACCACCATCGCCACCGCCGCCACCTACCTCCACCTCATCCACCACCACCGCCGTTGTCACTATCCGCCGTCGTCTCCACCCACCACCATCGCCAACCACCGCCGCCGCTACAACTGACACTTAGCACCACACCCCATCATCGCCCATCACTGACCACCGCCATCCGATTTTATTCCTTCGTCTTTTTTCGCATACCAAACAACAAAATGTAATTGTTTATTCCATTCACACATGGTAACCAAACAAGACATGAAATTGTAATAATCAATTCCATTACCTCATCCATTCCATTACCCGGATACACATAAATGTTAAAGTCTTTGGGATGCAAAGTCAGGGTTCTTACAAGAAACTCTTAAAATTTAACTAAAAGAATACAGACATACCTGCAAAGAAGAAAGTTTATGAAATAACAATTAAAAAACTAAAATATACAATATAATATGTTTCACATTGGTTCACATATGCAAATTCAAGTCTTTACAGAAAACATTAACACACCAAAATTGGTTCACAAGTTCAAAGAGAATAAGTTTAAACACATAGACGTAAATATAATGCACCAAGTAACACCAAGCGTGTAATGCAGCTGTGCCCAATCTAGGCCTTGGTGTATATTACGAACAACAACACGAAGAATGCCAGGTTGCAACCAACATGGTAAAGGCCTTTGAGCATCTTGTTATCTGCACGGTCGTTGATCCAAGAGATTATACTGTAAGCAGCGAAAGCGATGCCAGAACCCACAACAAATAAAAGCTTAAAGGATTTTGCAATGTGTTTTCCTTGTTTAACAACGACGAAAACACACACCAGTGATAGAACCATGCGAAGGGCGGTCGAAGCTAGTATAGGGACATTTAACCTGGTTAGACAAAACAAAGAATGATATGATCAACCATAGAAACAACTCAAACCTTCAAAGGCACAAGTAAACGTAATCGAGCTTACCTTGTAATTTGTTGGCCATTTATTCCTAGAATGCCTGGATCATTGCCGGAGGCTCCTTCTCCTTCTACTTCTACTTCTCCTTCAACTTCAAATTCTCTTTCTCCTCCTCCTACTGCTTCTCCTTCATCTCTAATTGATATGGATTGATCAAGCCTGTTTTCAAGGAAACAATACTAACAGTTGAAATATGTATATGTAAATCGTTCCAATCATGATATCGAATAGATTTACAAATGGACAGATGTTATAAATAGAGTAAGAGCTTACCCCTCGGAGTTAGGAAAATTGCGATGTTCTTCAGTTGAGTTGTTCGAAATCCCTACGTTTGTGACTCTTTCTGAAAGATTTCCATTGTTGAGTGCCGAATCACTTCATAGAAAATCATGAAAACAACTGGGATTTAGAAACCTTAGAAACAAACACACAACCTTCACCATCAGACGAATCACCTACTAGTGATTTTAGTGTCATCAAGGAATTTAAGTTAGTTAGTTTAGCATCTTGTTTTTTTAACTACGTTAAAATACATCAACTCAATTTTATAAATTGTTTGGATATTGTGTTCTAACTTAATGCTTGTGTATTCTTAAGGTGTTGAGCCTACTATTGATGGGTTGTTGGCTCAAGCTTACACCAGGAAAATATATAAACCCCATTCGGTTCCAACGAAAAGCGGTTTCGACTTCTGTTGACACAAACCGGAACCGGTTTGGACAAAAAAAAAAACTCTATTTGTGCGCCTCAAATGGAGCAAATTTAGAAAGAATATCAAATTCCCAAAGCTTTAATCCATATTTTAAGGCAAGAAACAATCTTATCAACTCAAAATCAGAAAAGACTACAGTTATTAGTATGCAGTTGGTATTTTGTATTGATGTTTTTAGGTTTCCTTCTCTGTATAGGCCCTCTAACTATCTTCGAATATGAAATCGTGAGATGAACCATAAATATAAAGTAAGGAGACCATAATCACCAAAGATTTAATCCATATTTTATGACAAGATAGTTATAACGTGCAACTCCCCAAGCAAGAGAATATGACCATTGAGCCATTTTGGTTATAAGTATGCAGTTAGTATTTTGTATTGATGTTTTGCTTTCATTCTCTGTAAACATCGAGTTTCAAACAATCAATCAAGAAAAGATTACAGAATCGCATTACTATATATATATTTCTCAAAATCATCTAACTAATCGAATAGTTTGAAATGGAAACATGTATGTATGTATGTTGATTTAGGAAGTGCAAGAAATCTAATAAAACAGGGGTCCAAATTCATACCCTGTAATTACAAGCCAACAAAAGTGTATAAAATTGAATGATCCAAGTAATTACAAGCCAGCAAAAGTGTATCAAATTGAGAAGAGCTTGCAAGCTGATTATATTAATGATTAAAGAGCTTACGCAATAAC